>BFEA01000547.1:936400-948543 GCA_003427395.1 Chara braunii | reverse complement strand
GAGGGTAGTGCAGCGAGATGGTTGAGTGGGTTAGTGCAACTCCAGGGGKACGGTCATGACTTCCGCTCTTGGGCAGCCTCTCAAAAATTGGAGGACTTCCTGAAAATGGTGGAAGACAGGTGGCATGATCCGCAGGAGGCTCAAAAGGCCACTGACGCGATTTTGACACTGCACACGCGGCAGTTTAAGTCAGTAAGGGATGCCACCGACGCTGTAGAGCGTTTGATTTGTGTTCCAGGGGTACGCTATGACCCCCAGGTCCTGCTAACTTCGTTCCTGAGGACCTTATCTCTGCCACTCAGGAACCAGTTGGCAAAAGAGGCCAACATTAATATGCACAACTTTCCTTCGTTCAGCAAGGTGGCCCTAGACCTAGAAGCAAAGATAGGGCATGGACAKGCACCCACTACGGAAGGGAAAAAGAAGACACTGCCTCCCAATTGGAAGGCGAAAGGTCGCATCATGTTTGTCGACAACGATGGATCAACCATCGAGTTGGACGGCAACTTCCAGGAGGGAGTAGGTGCAGAGGCAGGAGGCGATACTTCAGAGGGTGGAGTAGTCGCCGCCGTAACCCAACAAAAAGGTAAAGGGACCGGTAGACGCCCTAGGGGATCCCGGTCGAAGAGTCAAASAGACCCTAATGCTCCTCCATGGGAGAAAGCGGGTCTAGCTGAGGACGTGTGGAGAGATCGGTGGGCACGGCAAGCTTGGGGGATTCGTCCAAAGCCAAAAGGAATGGGAAGAATGGTGATGGAGGAAACAGAGAGAGAAAGAAATATGATGAGCGTCCTAAGAGGAGTTTTACTTGCTACTATTGTGGCGAAAGTGGACATACTACCACCTACTGCAAGCCACTTGAGGAGGATGTAAGAAGTGGGGTGGCAACAAAAGATGCAATGGGCCATGTCTGTGATAGTTCATGGAATAAGTTGGATCCCAGACACCCGGGAGGTATGAGACTTCTTGCTCTTAAACATGATGAAAAGATGAAGATTAAAAAGAAGAGAAAAGTCAATGTGAATGTTCATTTCCTCGCTGGAGATTTGCCTAATGAACTGGTACAAAGAACAGATGACCCTTGTACCATGTTTGAGTTGTCTCTTCAGTCCTTAACACTGACAGAATGTGAGCCTAGTGAGGCATCAACAAGTGAGTCTCCCTTGGGAGGGAACCCTATTTTTTGGAATCTTTCTGGACTAGTGGAGTCCTCTCCCAATGAAATGACTCATCTCCTGGCTAACATGATATCATTCCATGGTGATCTACCCCCAGAACTTATCATGGAACCCAGTGTCAGGGTTGGTGAAGTGAGGAACCATCAAACCTGCATGACGTCCCAAATGATAGAAGAAAAGAAAAGAAAGAAGGTTGAGGAATCACTTGTTAACATCCTTGATGACCCTGAACCGCAACTTTCACAGGAAAAGAATGAACAGGGGACAAAGAAAAAATTTATTCTCAAGAGTGATTTGGATCATGAGACTGTGATTTCCGATGTAATTACTAAGATGCTGGAAGAAACGGAAGTGACGCTATATTTCAAAGAGGCAATGACATTAGCACCCAAAATGAGAGAAGAGTTGAAGAGGTTAATTGAGAAGAAGAAATTGGAAGTTAATTATTCGGGGTCGATCTTTACCAACCAAGTGAAGAGATCTCCACCAAGTTGCAAGATGAAATTTGCAACCATGGGTTGTGGACATCTTACAATTTGCATTAATCAAGTGAAGATTCTAGCCCTAGTAGATTCTGGGGCAGAAATGATACTTTTATCACGAAGAACGATGGAAGCATGCAATTTATCAATTGATAGACCTGCACAAAATGTACTGAGTAATATTGCAGGGGAGCTGTTCGTGGCAGGGTTTATTGATAATTTGCCCATCAAGGTTGGGACAATGGCTGTGGAGTTACTGATTTTGTAGCACCGGATCTGGATCATGACTGTATCTTGGGAACTCCGTTCTTGCATAGGGTGGCGGCGGCCCAATTTTTCAGTCATGAGGCAACCTCTTGGATCAGTCTACAGGATTCCGAGACTGCTTAAGAGCAGACCTTTATGGTCGGTACGAAAAATGACTTTAACCATCAACTATCTGCTCATTCGATCAAGAGAGAGGAATCTGTTGAAAGGGTTAGGAGACTAAAGGAGGAAGGAAAACGAGAAGCAAAAGAAGAAATTTCAGTGGGAATCAATCAAGTTTCGAAAATAATGAAAGCCCTTGGTAAACTCGAGGACGAGGACGGGCAAATTGAGGCCTTCAAGAAAGCTGTAGAAACTGCTAAGGGAGGAAAAATGAAATTGAGATTTGCATCGACTCAACATTTTTTAGGAACATAACCACTGGGTCGAAAAGAAAATACAAGCCCAAGGGGGTGAAGAAAAACCCAGTGACAGTCCTAATAGAGAAAAATTATGATGAGGCAAATTATAAGAGCATTGAGGGAATCAGCAAAACTGGAGAATAGGGTCACCAGAGAAAGGTTTGACACAATGAGGATAGACTCGGATCAGTTTATCCTGCCTAAAGAGAAAGAATATATTTTTAGGATGTGTCAGGAGTTCTCTGGTGCTTTCTCCTTTAATGATGAGGAGAGAGAGCGATTGGACGTGGACATGATCAAGGTGGTCAAGATTTGGACAGTTGACCATGTTTCATGGAATGATAGACCAACCAAGTATGCCTTGAAGGAAGAGGCAGAAGTTGTAAAGTATCTTGACAAAAAAATTGCATCTAATGTTGCTGAACCTGCTGATGGACCGTATGCTAACCACTGATTTTGTTTCTGGAAACCAGGGGGCGGCGGGCTAAGATGGATACAGAATTTTCAGAAGCTCAATTCTGTGACGGTACGTGATGCAGGTAGTCTTACTAATGCTGATCTTCTCGCTGAATCCTTTGCTGGTCGATGTATTTATTATCTTGTTGACCTGTACTCTGACTATGATCAGTTCCCTATTGATCCCACTAGCCGACCGATGACTGCCATGCACACGCCAAGGGGGCTTGTTCATATGTGTATGGTACCTCATGGCTGGACTAACGGAGTGGCAGTGGTTCAAAGGGATATGATCAAAGTCATGCAGGATATTTCTCCTGAAATAACCAGTCCCTACATTGATGATAATCTTGTAAAAGGATCCTTGGTAAGAGATGAAACTTTGGTCGCAGGGGGAGTCAGAAAGGTTGTCTGGGAACATGCGGAAGGAGTAAAGATGGTCCTAGAAAGACTTCGGAAGTATAATTTGACTGTCACTGGACCAAAGTCCCTTCTCTTCCAACCAGAAGTGATAATCTTGGGCTTCAGATGCTTCTCTAAGGGTAGGAGCCCAGATCCCAAGAAGATAGACAAGATTTTGAACTGGCATCTGCCTCTAAAAAGAGTGACAGACGTCAGAAGTTTTTTGGGACTCTGTGGATTCTGGAGGATTTTTATTCCTCATTTTGCCGCCCTTGCAGAACCTCTGAGAGAAATGGTAAGACAAGGGGCTAACTTAGCTTGAAATGACAAAAGACAAGCTGCACCAGAAACATTGCAAGAAAAACTAAGAGATGGTGGTGTAGTACTGGGAGTACCCTATTATGATGATGAAGAGGCAAGACCTTTCATCATTGAGGCGGATGGAGGACCAGTTGCTTTGGGTGGAGTGCTTATACAGAAAGATGAAAATGAGAGAGAAAAACCTCTAAGATTTGAAAGCATAACCCTCAATTATACGGAAAGAGACTACACCCAATTTAGGAAAGAGCTACTGTCAATCATCCATAGCCTCAGGTGTTTAAGGCACGACGTTCTAGGAAGGAGACTCATCCTGAGGACTGATGCATCTGGTGTGATTCGTATCATTAAAAAGCACCAACAGGTAGATCCAACAGTCAGCAAATGGATCACATTCATCTGGACATATGATTTTAAACTGGAGAAGATCCCCACTTTGAAGAACAGAGCGGATGACTTAAGCCGGATTGCGTGGCGAGAAGAAGAAGAAGACGTGAATGGAACAATTGAAGAATTCGCCTATGTTGATAATTTCCTTAATGAAAAACATGATGAGGATTATGAGGCACCATGCTCCTACAAGTGGAGTCTGTGGCCTGAAGAGACAGACAGTTGGGGAGAAATCCCAAGTGCATACGTTTATGAATCGATTCTTGGGAAAGAGGAAGAAGATGAACCGAACGATTGGTATGCCAGAGTTAATGCGGCAGCAGTAGCTGCTCATGAGATTGGGGAAAGTTCAGGTTCAAAGGAAGAAGAAGAGAGTGAAAAGAAAGAAGAAGAGATATTTTTCTTCTTTGAAGAATATGATGAAGATTATCAAGAGATTGGCAGAAAGATATAAAGGGAGCAACTAAAAGAATATTATTGTAAGGATTCAAGGAAGAAATTCAGACTAAAAACAGGACATCTCTTTGTGGATGGTAAGGAAGACCTACCTCCGCTAAGAGTGGTCTGTGGTAGAGAGAGACAGTTAGAGATAATTGCTGCCTTGCATGAAGGGGTCGCTGGTGGCCACAGGGTTGCCGAGGCTACCTACTCCAAGACTGTCAAACTCTACTACTGGCCTGGCATGAGAGACATGATTTTCAGATATTGTAAATCATGTGTCTTATGTCAGAAGAGGTCTACCACAAGGATGATTGAGCCCCTATTCCCTACAATCCTGGTAGAGCCAGGTAGTAGAGTTCATCTGGATCTCATCAGTATGCCCCCAGGCAAGGGTGGGATGAGATACATATTAAACATGAGAGATAATTTCTCTGGATACGTTGAGGCAAAAACTCTGAAAAGGAAGACAGCGGAGCAAGTGGCTGATTGGATAGAGGAAGTCTATCTCAGGTATCCTTTTATCAGAGAATTTGTCTTAGACAGAGGATCAGAATTCAGAAATGAGGTTGTCAGAAAAATTACACTCAGATTCGGTGTCAGAATTCGGTATGTAACTACTTACCATCCTCAAGCGAATGCACCGGTTGAAAGAGGCCACAGAACTCTAAAAGATTCATTGGCCAAGTGGTGTGAAGGGAAACTCAGTAACTGGCCAAAGGTGTTAAGAGTTGCTGTATATGCTGATAATATCAGAGTCAAGAGAACTACTGGTTATGCACCTTTTACATTGTGGTATGGCCGCTATGCTACGTTACCAATTGAGAGTACTGTCAAGACATGGTCAAGTCAAGAAAGTGACAGGGATTATTCTATTTCAGAACTCTTTCAGATCAGAATGAGGCAGATATCTGAAGTTGATCAGGCAGTGATGGATGTAGCAGAGAGAATGACATTCAGCAGACTATCGGATTAAGAAAGATGGAACAAGAAAAGGTATATAAGAAAAGAGAAATTGAAGGTTGGGGATGTTGTCCTTCTGTTTGACAGTTCTCTTGAGACACCGTGGACTAAAAGGTTGGAGCCCAGATGGCTTGGTCCTTACAAAATTACAGGAGAAGCAAAGGGCAAAGTTTATGAGATATCAAAAATGGGTGGATCTAGAGTTCACGACATGGTGTCAAGGTCAAGACTTCGTAAGTTCATCTTCAGAGACCCTGACATAATCCCTACAGTGACTCCGAAGAGAGAAAAGAGAAGTCAACCATCTAAGTAAGAGGACGGTCATAAAGGACTGAGAGAGAGTACAGTAAGACACTGAGACAGTGAGACTCAGTTATCAGCAGACAATGATCATTCTTGCATAGTCAATTCAACATTTCAGTTTCAGTACTTCAGTTTCAGCATCTCAGTTTCAACATTCCAGTTTTCGGCAAGTCATTTCATTATCTATTTCAGCAAGCAATTAAGTTAATGAGACTATATCTTTGATGCGGTGCTGCAGTCGTTCCATGAGTGTCAAGTCCTGAGAGTGGGGAGTAACTGTGAGTATAGTTCTGGGAGCATTGATACAGTGTGAGAAACTCATGGCTGTGGCACATCAAATGATATGAGCAGTATTATTCTTATCACAAAAAGAAAGCATGATGAGCATAAAGAAGTTCAGTTCTGTCTGAATAAAAGTTATCAGCAGAAGGACTTTGTGTTTCTGACTAAGTTGCCCATCCAAGAGATTCAGACGAAGGCAGACATAAAAAAGTTCAGCTTTACTTGACTGAGGGTGGTCAGTAGAGGGACTTCGTGTTTTTTGGCTAAGGGTCTGTCTTCGCTCAGATGAGGGAAGGGACCTCTTTGAGATCAGAGTTTAAGTATTTCCTTGAGACTGACGGGACGTCTCTTGGAAAAGGAAATCCCAGTTGAGGGAAGAGACCTCTCTGGGGCTAGCACTAAGTCTTTGCTTGAGGCTGAAGGGAGGTCTCGTGCGAACCCTTAGTGTTGGCTAGCATGTTATTGTTCAGTGCCTCTTGAGACTGAAGGAAGGTCTCTTGAGAAATGTTTGTTCTGTTATGGGGCGTGGGCAGTCTGCTTGCGGGTCATGATATGCTTGTCTGATTGTCTGTGCCTGGGGGTTTTCTTCTCTAACCTAAGGATGCGTTGATTGTCGGGGTCAGCCAGAGCCTTACCGCAGTAGGTTGCAATCTAGTGGGGTCAGCAGGTCCCCGACGCGAGTGTCAAATTCCGTAGTCAGCTGAGGCTAAAACTCCAGGAGTCTGGCCTATGAGGCTGAAAGGGGTCGGCTGGAACCTTACCGCAGTCAGAGGATACAATCCAGTGACGTTCGCCAGAGCCTGGAACAGTGGTTAGACCGGGTCCCACGTTTAAAAATCTGGGCAGGGCAGCCCTTGGCAAAAAACCGGTAGGTGAGCCGGTCCCTGACCGCAGTGGTCAAATCCGGATTCGGGACAGTCAGACTGACGGGACGTCTACTGTTATAGGGTGACCAGACCCGCAATAGTCTGGGTGTCCTGGCGAGAGTGCCAAAGGGCTGTCATACTCAAGTAGTGGGTATGATTGGTCCTGACCTGGAGGCAGGTCAAAGGGGCTGTCAAGGCAAATGGCCTGACTAGTCCTGGCCTGAGGCGGGCCGAATGAGGTATGTCAGGCTGACGAGACGTCCGACATTCCTGGCCAGTGGTAGGCCGAAACCAAGGCAATCAATAAATTCTGGGTATGAAAAATTGTTATCAATTGTTTATTATTTATTATTTATTAATCTATGGGTTCTATTTTAATTTGTTAATGCCTGACTGCTGGTTGTCAGAGGGTCTGCTTGCTGGGGCATGGTTGTTGTCTGTGGGACTTGTTGATTTTGCAGGTATACAAATACTTATCTGAAGTTCCCAGGCCAGAGAAAATGAAAAGGGTTTGGTATCCCCTCCCTTTCATCTGAGAAGTTGAGAAGGCGTCTCACTCAGACCGGAGAAAGAAAACAAGGGTTTGGTATCCCCATCAGGTGTTCGAGAGGCTGAGACATTTCACTCGGACCAGAGAACAGAAAAGAGGGTTTGGTATACCCTATTCCCAACATAGCAGACATAGTGAGTACCCTCGTTACTGGGGTCATCCTTGGCGTAAATGCCAGATCAAGAGTTGAGGTAACCTCCATGTGAAAAGCCAGCGGTTGAACAAGTCAAACATTCAGACAAAATCCTTCTTAAAATTTTATTTGGTGGCCGACAAGCGGCCTGGTTCACAAGGAACCTTCGTCCATGGTCTTAAGGAAGCCAAACTCTCAGGCCTGGGACGCTATAGAATGGACAGTGGACTAGAAATCTTATGAGCCGAAATCAGACTCAGAAAGCAAAGAAGAAGTCGCGCTTATACAGGACGTAAAAGACATCCATGAGTTCAAGCTGAAAAAGAAAGAGAAGAAAGAAGATGCTAAAGAGAATGCAATGATTAGGGTGATGTGGAGACGAGATAGCACACGGGATAGAGGAAGGTGGAGCAGGCACTATGGCCTTGCTTACAACTGGAGTAGGAGGAGCTCTGGGGATATAAGGATGAGAAGAGGCGCTAGGCGTACCATAGCGCGCATCGAATTTCTTGTGAAGGAACTCCATCCTGTCTGGGGATGGAGTTCTCTCGTACCACCCTCCTAACGGGTAACGAGAGTGTGGCCTTAAACGGCCATAGCCTCGCGGCTCCTCATCTTCCTCCTCCTCATAGCTATAATCTCGCCGTGCCCTAGCCGGCGGCTCTTCTTTTGCCTTCCCTGTCCTACCTCCCCTTCCTGTACCCTGCCCACGACGCGCCTCAGGCATGATGCAGAATGAGAGGTCGTCAAGGAAGAGGAAAAGGGGTAGATGATATAGCACTAAGAGCTATGACAAGAATGGTGGTGTGAGCGAAGTTCACAACTGACGGGTTAGAAAATCAGGAAGTAAGAGACTATCACAGGAGAGAGGATGAAAAACTGGTTGTGCGGGATATCTAGAACCACGGTTTAGTACAAAAAAAAGATGAGCAATGAGGAGAAAGATTAACGCAGAGAAAAAAAATGAGACGAGCGCAGAAAAGAGGGACGATCGTAGAAAAGAAAGACGGATGCGGAAAAGGAAAGTGGATATGGGAAAGAAGGTGAACACTGAGAGAAAGAAGTGGTTAGTGCGTAAAGATAAGAGTACGTAGAGAAAAAAAAGGGTCAAAGCAAGCGCTGAAGGAGAGAATGGGCACTGAAGGTAAGACGGAAAGCTAGCTGCGCTAAACCGCAGTGCGGGTATCATAGCGAGCATCTAGTAGGAAAAAATGAGAATGCTGTCTACTCGTACTAGTTTTGTACTGAAAGTGCGTTGCGTTCTGGCCCAGCGGGAATGCTGGGTGGAGGTTTGGTATTATGTCGGAGGGCGCGGTATCCGGCCCTCCTCTGTGTACCAAGTCACTGCTTGGTACCAGTCCTCGCTCTAATGCTCTGGCCTATAGATGCACCTAGGACCCCTGCAGTTCCTGATAACCAGGCTGTACCTCGGCGCGGACCGGTCCCGGTGACGTTGCCCTCAACAAAAGGGGTGCGCCACAGGACTTCCATTGGTCCACGTAGGCTCCGCGCCCTACTGTACAGCAGAGCACAACCGACCTATGACCGTGGTAGCCGCCGGGTTCGCCCTGGGATGCGGAGGTGAAAAGACCGGCTCAACCTTTTCTACTGCGCACCAAATGCCCTCTAGCTGGGTTATGGGTTAGGTGCACTAGGCGGAAGTCACTGTCAGAAGAGGAAAAAAAAGAAAAAAAGAAAAGAAAAATAATAAAAACGTTAAGTGTGAATTCGCTTTAGTTCGGGGAAAATCCAGCGGCTTCGGGTTACTGTGATGTTATGATCCCCTTTCCATTTTTACTTACTGATTATTATTATTATTATTATTATTATTAATGTTATTACTTAATTTCCCAAATTTTCAGTTTCCTGCCTGTCGATCTGTCACTTCGCAGGGGAGGCCGTCGATTCGGGTTTTCGAACTACGGCAGCTGCCTTATGGCCTGGGGCTCTACCTACCCCTTGTATATCGCCTGTATCAGACTCGTTCATCCGAACCTTGTAGCAAGCCCCCGATGGCCAGATGAAGAGGCAGATACAGTGAGGACTAGAAGGAAAAAAAAAAAGAAAAAAAAACATAGTAAAAGAAAGAGAAGGAACGAAAAAGGTTGGAAGTCGGGTGAAAGATATGTGCGTGAATGTGGATCGCTGTTCAGGCAAGGGTGCTGCGCGGAGAAATTCAGGGACGCCACCCCTTCCTTTTCAGCGATTAATATTATTTTTATTATTATTGGTATTATTATTATTTTCTTTATTACGACTTAGTTTTTCTAAGTTTGGTTTTCAGCCTGTTGGGTAATCCTTTCGCGGGAAACCAACGGTTCGAATTTCGAAGCCAACAGTCCGTAGCCTAAGTAGCCCGGCCTTGCATATACTATCCGCGGGTGAGCTTCGATCTGGCAAGGACCTCAAAAGGAGGGCGACCCGCGGCCGCATTGGTAGGAGGCCTATCACCCTCCCTGTGGAGGGTCATAAGCCCCCTCCTTTCCATCGGACACGGGCACCCAGCGGAAATAGCACAGTGCTCTCTCTTAAGGTGAAAACCCGGACGGTCGGAATCTCGTTATGGGACCACCACTTCAGGATTGTAGGCACATCTCGGCAAGGCAAAGCGACACGGGCCGATAGCAGAAAGTCTGCAGTCGCCGGTGGTCACTGAGACTTCGCTACTTTTTATTCTTGATCCATTTTATTTTATTGCTTATTTCATTTAATTAATTATATGGCCCCAGGGTAATGATGAGTAGAGTTTCAGGGGGTACATCGTTTAGAACGCTGGGATCACAGCATACGGTCGATCGTATAAAAAAGAATGAGACTTGGCTATCTAGCGGCTGATTAGGAGGGCGCTAGTGGGCTGCTTCGTGACGTTAGTGCACCAGCCACTTTGTTGTGCGAGCGTCAATCGACTGAGGTGAAGGATACAGAATAGCGCCCATTTAGCAGATGTCGATTGTCTGTGTCTAGGACCAAGGTTTCATCTGATTTTGAGACCAGTCATGGCATTACACGGCTATAGGCCTGGCAGTTGACGGCACACGGTGCACTGGGTTCAGTGTCGGGTGAAGGGCCTCTAATTACGACGGCCCTGAACTATGATGGGGGAGAGGTAGTCCGATTGAAGGTCTGCATAGAAGGGGGGAGAGAGGAGGAGATGCGAGGTGATCAGAGGTTGCAGGCTGCCATTTCCGAGGCACGCGACAGGGCGGAACGGAGGTGTAGACGAGACGGGGTGACCGTGGGCTTGAGAGAGACGGTCATCTATCATGAATCCGAGTCATCAACTGGGACCGAGACAAGGGAGGAACAGCACAACGAGAGAGACTCGGGCGGGGAGAGTGAAATGAGCGAGGCGGACCGAGAAATGGACCTCAGGTCCCGGAACAGACCCAAGGAGATCCAAAAGCACCATCGAACCGCGGAGCCGATGGAAAAAGGACCTGAGGCCAGCTCTCGACAACTCATGCCCAGAGGCCGCGGAACAAAAAAACAGCAGAGCAAGGGGAAAGGACGTGTGTAAGGCAGCGGCACGAGGTGTGACATACGTACGCGTGGCACTGCGAAGTGTGAGTGAGAGGGAGAGAGGCAGTTGACGAGAGAGATAGCGGGTGTGCACGAGAACAAAGAGTGAGCCTACTGCGCTCGTCAGAAAGGGGGAACAGGACGAATCGCGAAAGAGGGGCAAGAGCAGTAGGACGGGTAAAAGACAAAAGGAGTGTGGCGAGGGCAACAGGGAGAGTGACAGGCGAGCACGGTACGTTACTCGAGGAGGGTTACACGTGGCAATCGGAGAACATAAGAGAAGGCAATGGAAGGGGAAGACTGCGCGAGTGAGCGAGACGCTATCTTGTTAGATGCAATTGATGTTACTCGCTATCTTCAAGTTCGCTTACTGCACTGGGTGTCAGCTGAGTTATAGTGAGTCCTTGGGCTGCGGCAGGAGACGCGTGCGTGGTGGGGGTCAACGCGGACTCGCGAGAGTTGATGACGTCAACCTCGTTGTTGATCGCTCCACGGGAGACTTTCTTTAAAAAGGGATGGTTACACGTGCGCGATATGCCACATTAAGAGGGCTTGAGAGAAGATGGGGAACGATCTTTCTTTCACTCTGACTGAGCACACGAGACAGAAGACGCTAACTGCTGTGTATCTGCACTGCCTCACCATGAGGGGAAATGGGTCGAGCCCTGGGAGCTCAAGTCAGACCTATTACTTTCCCTCCCTGTGTCAGACAATGAGGGAGGAGGTTGCGTATGGTACTCACCTAGTGGTGGTGATTGTGATTGTTCCTGTGAAGAAGCGCGCGTGATGGGCTGAGACGGTGGTCTCCTCGAAGAGTTTTGGTGACTTGGTTTTGTTCCGCTGGTAGCTCGCAGAACGTTTAAGCCAGCAAGGTGGCGATGGGCGATTGTCTGCGGACACGATCAGTGTGCTACTCTCAGTACTGTGCCCCACATTTCGCCACCCTGTCAGTACAATATCGTCGAAGAACCTGAAGTGATTGAGGATCGTCTCCTGGTGAGCTCCATGCCAAGTGCGTTTGAGCGAATCACTGTTGACGTCATCAAATTGCCTAGTTTGGAGATAATGGGAACTTCGCTCCTTCAGAGACTCGAGTTGTCACCCAAGATGGCCAAAGGAACACCAGGAGAAATTTGTGACGCTGCAGAAACGGGTCTATTCATTATTTGATCGCGTGTACGTGATCTGCTGGATC
>BFEA01000547.1:921678-935965 GCA_003427395.1 Chara braunii | reverse complement strand
CGTGGGTGGGTGAACGAGGGAAAGCCCCTGATATGTAACAATGATCTGAAAAGTTTTGTCTGCGAGGAGAACCCCACATGCAGGCTACTAGATTGAAAGTATTTGCGAAGCTGAAAACGGTAGAATAATTTCGGCGTTGGCTCTTGCCCACGGAAAGCATTCCCCTTCAGTGAGTGGTTTTACTCGATCACCAGACAAGGTCAAAGAGACATGCAACTTTTGTAATCGCACGCTTATATTGTGTAAAGACGGAGATATAAAGTATAGTTGGGACTTGAGTTTTCTTTTCCTTTTCGCTCCGTATGAGATAGTGCCGAATGTCCGCAATGCATGGTTACACTGTGTGATTACATTGCGTGTAACTATGCTGCGTGACTACACTACGTGTAACTACGATGCGTGACTGCACCTGTGCGTGATTGCATTGCGTGACTACATCAAATGATACCCCCACGTGATTGTAACCGAGTGGATACATCAAGTGACTACACTGCGAGACCGCTCCTTGTGACTGTGACGTGGTTACATCACATGACTGCATGATTTTGTGGGAGCGTAGGGCGTAGGCTTGCATGTGCTCACCCCACAAGTGGTTCCCAACAGTGGTATGCATTCTTTCGTGCCCCGAGATAAACTGAACACGTGACAGTGTAAGTCTACGAATGTCTGCAAGTGTGTATGTAGACTGACGCTTGGTGGAGTGAACCTGCTGGCTCAAGGATCACAGTCAGGCATTCGATCAAGTGATACAGGCATATTTCGAGGCTCGCTGGACGAGCTTATCTATCCAATGGAATTGCAAAAACGAATTTCATGCTATGCTTTCAGGATTTTGCTTTTCTGGGTAGGTGGGAAAAGGAAAGTCGGTGCTGAGGAAAATCTACTATGTCCTCGTCAAGTTTTTACTCGATGGTGATTGAATAATCTTCATCCTAGCACTTGTCCAGTTGCAATTGACTAAGGGAAAGGGTAAAACATCAGGCAAAGTCAATACTAGCTGTGCTCTGATTATCGAACAACAAGGCTCTGATAACAAGACTCAGACAACTAGATTAAGACAATTCAGACTTGAACAACTAGTTCCAAACTATTTCGAATCGACTTCAGGCAAACCAAACTCAAGTCGGACGTGGACAACCCTTCTCAGACTCAAGCGGAAGTCTGAAGGGCTGGCATAATAAACTCAGCAAACTCAAGTCAACTCAGAATTCGAATGACATTGGGCAAGACTGGTTACGGGTAATTCTCAGGTTCTGCATACTTGGGTTCGGACACGGTGGGAGAGCATGAAAAGTGAAGAGGTGCTTGTTGTGAAGTGTAACTCTGTCAGAGACAAGAAAAGGGGATGGAAGGAGGAGGCGTATTTGGACATGGATTCCCAAAAGCAGGTCCATCGTGAACACGCTGTCCAAAAAGTGAAAATGGAAAAATACATAGAGTACGTGACTTAGTTTTACGGCTCGGATGGCAAACTGCACAGTACCGGCTCCTCTCTAGAGACGATGGAACAGGCCAGGGCATTTCTCAGGTGAAAACAGACACACTTGAGTTCTCCCTCTCTCGAGGTATGCACTGGTTTTCCCGAACAGTCAGAGGTTCCAACCATTAGTTGACAGTTCATTTGGTTTCCACTGCTGGGAACCGAGGTTCCGTGACATGACTATCGACCCTGCTTAATCATTCGAGTTGTCCTGAATTTTCTAATCTGCATTCAGACCATTTCTGATCAATGCGCAACTCGTATTCGGCCCCTTAATGACCTTTCGGGCCTACTTGAAATTATCAGTAAGAGTTGGGCAGCATTCCCCAACTCCCTGTATCCGGTGCTGTTCTAAGTGAGCAGTGCTCGGTAGCGGATTGTGCGCTGTGACGTTAGAAGTGAACAGTGCTTAGCAGTGGTAAGTACTCAACGCGGTTGGGGGTAACCAGGCAACAATACAACCGCTCCTCAGGCGCCATTCAGCCGGTGACTAAGTGTTTCTCAAACTGCTTACTTTGACAGTAATCAAACATCTGTCAGCCAGCACACTTTATGCCCAATACGTAAAAGTAGAAACTAGTGATTTTGTGACGTGTTGCGCCATAGCCTGAGCTATGCGTCTCCAGCTGGCAGCGTATTACCATCCTTGCAGTAATCCGATTTCTCAGTCTGCATAATCTCAGCAGCAGTAGTCTATCGGTAACCAAACAGCGAGCAGACGACAGCGGAGAGCGGCAACCAGGAACAACAACAAGAAGCAGCATTCTGAAATAACTATTTGAAACAGCAATCCACCCAACAGACTTTTCATGTCTGGATCATCCAGGAGTCACCCACCCTAAGTTGGGTGAACTGATGTAGCGAGAGACCAGTGAGAACCACAACAACACGGTTAGAATCTCTTGCTCGCTGTATCAGAGCCCTGCGGAGACCTGGAGGGAGAGTGCAGTTGAGGAATACAACCAGCAGACTAATATGATGATGGAACGCGCTATGATTCTTGTGAGGGATCATACAAAAATCGAATACACGTACTACCTGCATGATAAGAATGGCAGGCTATGTGCCACCATAACTTCAGTGGGCACTATTGAGGAAGCAAGGAGGATTGTTAGCAGCCACCAGTGAGTGTTCTGTCTCTGAACAAGAACTGCCCACCTACCTGGACACTCAGTGATCAGTCATCRRAGATCAWTTACTCAGCAARTTAGTCATCAGTGATMATTTAATCAGTAATCAGTCATCAGCATTCAATTAATCTGCAATCAATTATCAGCAATCAGTTATTAGCAATCAGTTCCCTGCGSTCAGTTTGGTAGCCAGTTTTCAGGGACCATCTGGTCARTTTGTACRGGCAAGAGTACTCATGAGCACAGTTCASTCTGCTCCGGTCAGTGAGTCAGTACTGGCYAGCCTCAAYCGGATYTCATGCAAAGAGGCATTCCATTAYCRGTRTGTTAGYGCCATTGGTTTCAGACAGGGAGAYCTGTCAATCTTCATTGTCCAGACCAGYTTTGCTGATGGCACYATCCACGATCTGAGRCCTTACCYGAAGAAGGGCAAGGAGACTCATGAGYTTTTTGATCCAGTCTGGATCTCAGCCACTGAATATCTTGAGCAGAGAGAGAGGGAGCTCGATGAGAGTGGCACTAAGTTGATTCGCAGCTTTGGGCCGATGCTTTATACTGATTATCCTAGGCCTCCAGTCCCTTCACTTCTCACAGATGGCACGAGTTGGTTGAATGTGATTGGATTGGCAAAGAGGTACATCTCTCCGGTAGTGATCGACATTGAGGCATTAACTGAGCCTACCGAGTATCCCTGCCTCAGACGATGAGTCTTTTCAGTGGATGGACTGCCTACTTTGTGGGAGGAGTTTTGCTCCATGGTTAACTACCGTGTCATGTGCCTCGGATTGTCATGCTCAGAGCTAGCTGGCTACAGGTGGTTTTTCGTCACGAGGCCTCAGTCTCAGATTGTACGTAGGCGTAGATCGCGGCACCAGAGAAGATCAGTGAAAAGAGAATGAGAGAGACTGACCTGAGGGATGATTGAGGACTCTTGAGAGGTGATGACCGTGCCCGCTTACATGTACTTTCTGAGATTATTATGAGTTCTCATTCTTCCCTCATTCAATTGCCCCTGTCTTTGCTCGAGTCAGTCTGTCTTATTTTCTGCATTATTCTTGCTTGATGATTGCCTTAGTGGATGTTTTGTCACAGTTCTCTAAATTAGAATGACATAATTGATGCATGCATAGCACCCCATAATTTATGATTACTATTTGCATAATTCTCTGTTGTTCCGAATCAAAATAAAAGATTCATAAGACTGGGGACCGGCGAAGACCGCAATTGAAGGGTCTCGCTCGAAGCCGGACGCACACAACAGGAAGGGATTTGCATTATTTAATTGATTTATTTATTGCAATCATATTCAAAATCCTGCGTGACAGCCTGTTGGCTTTCCAGTCGCCCGAAGCGGCCCGACTGGGAAAAGTGCGACAATGTGTGTACTATCAAAATTTTCTTACTGACACACCTTGACCTCAATGGTCAAGGAGATCATCCCAAAGTGTCATACAAAGTGCACGCATTTCTATTTTCAGAGTGACTTCGTTATGGTAGTCGACGCCGTCACCGTGTCGAATGCAAAAACATGGCCAAATACCCTTGTAAAGGTATTTGGTCCGACAGTATTTCCAAACCTTACTAAGCGACGTCCCAGTCGCTAGGGATGTTCATCACGATCGCTCATACAATTCCCCCTTTTGATCGTTTCTCATAATCAACTGATAAAATATGACATGATCGATAACATCACTGTACATGTGATACAATACATGTACCTCTCTTTTCTTTTTAAAAAAGAAGGTAAATATTTTTTCCTAAAATAAGGTGCATCTTTGATAAGTGGATAACAAAAACCGATTCTCTGAAAGTGTGGTTCAGGATTGACATCGTCAGCTCACTTTTCATTATAACTGCCAGGGTTTTAACCCGAGTCTCCCACATTACAAAATAAATTCAATGACATGAAGTGGGGATACTTGATCCGTATTACATTACATGAAATAGTCAAGTATGACAATGTTTCCTCCTTCCCCTCACCCTTAGACTTTTGACCAGGTCATTGTTGGTTGCCTTCATGGTCTTTTGTCCGCATGCGAACTCAACCCCTCAAACGCGGGTTCTTATCAATACCTTGGATGTTCAACTTTCGATATTAATGTCCAAAGTTGTCAGTTGTCCTGCCCGAAGCCTAATACAGGAGGACAAGCAGTCTTCATCTTGACCCACCACAGTCCTGCTGATCAGGCCGGAGCTGTGGTCTACCGTGTTTCTTATATTAATGATAGTGCCGTATTGGTTGCGCAATGACGGGTAAGTCCTATCATCAAAATTTTCACATATATTTCAAAGACTACGTTCGACCCCTCTGATAACTACCTGAGTTGATTCCTTCATTAGGGTGGCCACCCCTCAGGTCTCAACTCCAGGCCAAAATCAGAAGGTCTGCTGCCTGGTTATACTTGGTCAGCAGCCCACGCTGGGAGTTACGTCCCAACGATGTCAATTTTTCACCATAGGCTTGGTAATTCAGTCCCTCAGACTGACCTCCTGAAGTGGATGAACGATTTTCATTTCAATATATATAAAAAAAAAATCATGATAAAAAAATATTTTAATCATGTCAGGTTGCCACTCAGTGGATGAACAAGGACCATCGTCAGGTTGCCACTCAGGGATCGTGTCCTCCAAGTCTCGATCACAGCTCGGTCAGACAACGTCTCGGGGATCTTTCAAAAATATACCAAAAATTATTTTATGAAAATGTTGGCTTCCACGTTACCATTGATGCAAAGTCATCTCTCAAAACATCTACAAGTTATTCCATTATACCCAACTTATATAAGACGTAGGTCAGGCCACCTGAACTTACAGAGCGCGCCCAACTTAGCCAGGCCTAAAGTCAAAATACCTAAACTTATAGAGCGTTCTGACTTAGCCAAGTATACACAAACAGAGGGCACTACTACTTCTCTCTTCTTTGGGCACAGGACTAGACCACTCAAGTCGCCCTAAACTGTTTAAATAGCCAAGTTATATATACCTCTCTGCACTTAATCTTCAAAGTGGACGTCGGACTGAGTCGCTCAACTTAGAACACTGCTCAGCCTGCCCAGGTTTACCCTCAGTTATACTTTCTTCAATTATGATAGGCTATAGCTAGGTTATCTAAAGTTATAGAGCGGCCTGACTAGCCCGTTCTTAATAATAATATAACCAAATTATAACCATTGGGTTCCAACATGTGCGAGGCATTGGGTCAGACTACCTAAACTTATAGAGCGGTCTGATCCTCTGCCAGACTCGTTTCTGTCTGATCCAGTCTGTGCGAGGCAGTAGGTCAGGCTACCTAAACTTATAGAGCGGCCTGTTGCATGCCAGCATTATTCCCTCATAACAAAACAGGAGAAGGGCCGAACCACCTAAACTTATAGAGCAGCTCAAACCTCCTCGTTTAGAAACAAAGAAACAGAAAGAACCCCCAAATAAACAAGGCGACTCAGGGTACCTAAACTTATAGAGCGCCCTGCACCCCTAAAAGTCAAGCACAACCAACCCTCGCAAGTCAGAGCAGTCAGGTCATCTAAACTTATAGAGCGTCCTGACCCTCCATGCAGTTCACAGCACCAGGTTTCCCCAAACTTATGGGGACATCCCAGCCTCCAGAGCTTCAGGCCACCTAAACTTATAAAGCGGCCTGAGGCTCCATGCAACCCAAAAATAAACAAAGCGCTGGGCTTCCCCAAACTTATGGGGACCTCCCAGCCTTAACAATCCAATCAGACTACATGGAATACGACCTTCCTCCCAACCTTCCCCCAAATACAACCCCTTCTGTTCACAGTCTGCCTTCAGACAACCAAACAAAATGTGAAACTGAACTTACACATTCATTCCTTTATTTCAGTCTCACTTATTATCGTGAAAACCAAACTCAAAACCAAGAACAGAACTCACGCAATACACTCGGTCAAACCATAGAAAGACGTACAGATAGGGGTTAGAATTGGGTTTATAGAATGAGTCAGGGAATTACCACTCAGTTCCCTGCCTCCAGGACTCCGCTTGAGTCCCGGCAGAGCTCCCTCAATCGGTGGGGCAACCTCTCACAGAGGCCTTGGCGCGGGTTACGGCCCACACGCCCGCCTGCCGCCTTCCTCTCAGAGTCAAAGGACCAGACTTAGAGGAGAGAGGGCAGAAGAAGGGGGTGTAAGACACTCAGATTCAGGGGAGTTGCTCTCAGCCTCGCAGGAGAGGGCCTTCAAATGTTCAGCGCCTGAGGGCCCCGCAATGGCGGCCAAAGCGCGATACAACTTGGTCAAACTGGGGTCAGATCGCTGACCCCTGACCGCCTGATAACTCCTCAAGTCGTAGCAGTAGTCCCCCTTCCTAACACACGCACCCTCTTCACAACCCTCGCGGTTCCAGGCCCAATACGCTGCTAGCCGTTGGCTAGTCCGCTGCTACAAAGCCTGAAAAAGGTCGCCTCCCAATGGCTAGAGCAACCTGCTCATACCGGCATACGACAACAGCATTCGGCATCCACACCCAACAGAGAGCCAAGCCTCCTCGCAGCAACACACAAGGCCCAAATATAGTGACAACAGTAAGGGGGCACGATAGCAGTTGCAGCCCTGCTGAAACAATCTGATAGGAACGACAGCAAATGGAGACTGTACAACGACCACAAGCCACAGCAGAGAAGCCGATAGCAGACTGTGGCGGACCGTGGCAATTGCAGCCGACTGTAGTAGCGGCCAGCAGGACCGAGTAACGTGCAAGATGGTGCTGGCCAGGGTACTGCGGCTCAGACTCCAACCGCCCGCTACCTCAGCCCAATAAGAAGGTCTGCATCACGGCCAACCCGTCGCTACTCCTCCCATTTCTTGCGCTCGGTGAGTGCTTTCCTTCACCTCCTCTCGGATAAACGAGGCAGACACTGAACCTTTCTCCGTAGCACAGCCTGATACACTGCGTTTCCCCAAGCGGTGCCTGCTGCGAGACTGATCAACGCTCCTCCCGCCGACACATTGTGCAAGGACTGGGCATGAGGTGAGTTTTCGATCCCCACGACTGGCTCCACCCAGCCACCACCAATAGGATAAGCAAAATTGAATGAATCTTCCGCTGGAACACAGAAAGATACATAACCATGTCCAAACCTTTCTCCTGGCGCAGCCTACAATACTAACTCCGGCCAAACTACTAATCTACAACTAAACTAACAACACCATTAGTTTCGCCTTACCCAAACTCTCAGGTTAGCATTTTACTATGCTCATTTCACCAGAACCCGAGCGAGTAATCGATCCTTCCGTTCCTTTTACAGCTACAGCTCTCCAAGCTTTCACGCCCCTTCCAACTCCTACCCCGACTAAACCACTAAACTACTGTTGAAACCAACCGCGTCATTACGTCCGCCATGATCGAAAACCCCCTACTACGTCCCCCCCCTATCCGGTTCTATAAAGAATCGAGCGCGTTACTCATCCCCTACTGCGCCCTTCCTGTCTCCCCACCACTTCCGAATGCACCCAACCCGTTTTCCTATCCGGGTTCATTT
Source organism: Chara braunii (assembly GCA_003427395.1). NCBI lineage: Eukaryota > Viridiplantae > Streptophyta > Charophyceae > Charales > Characeae > Chara > Chara braunii. Next base: position 927,852 of record BFEA01000547.1, on the reverse strand, counting down.
CGTTCTTCTTCGCAGTCCGTCGCTCCCCCGTCAGCCCCCCTTCTCCCTGCCTCGGCACCCGCCCGACAGTCGCTCGTACCACCGCTACCTGCTGCCAGCCTCCTCCCCCCACCGCTTAGCGCTCCGCCATCTCTGATCACTCCCTTCGGCGTGCACCTACCGCGGCTCTCTATCCAGGTTCAGCCCCTCCAATAACCAGCGCCTCGTGGCGCGGGCAGCGCGACCGTCGATCGGCTCAAAAATAGCAAAGCGGCCGAAGGGAGGAAATCGCTCTCAATTTATATATGTCATCTTTGCGCCGAGGCCGAGCTGGTCTCCCCTATATCGTTCCAGTCTTGTCGGATGCTCCGAAAGACTCAGGCCGGGGCAACGTCTCACGACACTCTCAAAGGCCACTCCGCCCCTTTCTCCTTTCCCGTCCCCCTCCTTATGCTCCTGCCCCGTTCCACGTCCGGGCTCATTCCCGATCTTTGACAAACAATCCCTACATCCCTACCACGCGAATCTCCTCCGTATCCYTTCCAAACTTTGCGRWTCCCCAAAAAAATCCCAGCCGGGGTAACGCCCCGTGTCGGCCTGAAGGCCCTACGGTCCCTCTTTTGCCCGTACCCGGCCCGTTTCACGGCCGGGTTCATCCCCGTTTGTGGGTGCCACCCTTGCGCAGAGACCATGCTAATCTTCTCTGTATTGTTCCCATTTTAGCAGATGTCCCGAAGGACTGCCGCTGCATCCCACGCACCATTTTGGTAGGGATCTGGCTTCCTTTCGAGGCCGGGTCCTTAGTAGGGGCGCCCGTCASGTGCTATGGCTCTGATATCAGCAAGTGTCGGGCCGCCCCCCCCCCCTCTCTTTTCTCACGGTCTACTYATATCACTCTCGCGCAGGGGCCATGCGAACTCTTTACTACCCCACTCCCATCTTTACGGCCGTCCCGAAGGGTCTGCACTCAGTCGTTCCCTTGAGCACTTCGAAATGGTCGCRCGACCCTTCCTAGGTCCGACACAGGCCCCCGCSTCAGCAGTTCACAGGCGCGCCTGCTATACCAGCCCCCTGCGGTCGCAGCCAGTTCCGGCCAGGTGTCCGGCTCCAGCGGTTCTATTCGAATAAGAAGGGCCAGATAGCACTAAGACAACAAAAAAACAAAAAAAAGGAAAAAAAATAGGGAGGCTGGCCGAAGCCGGACGCGACCTACTTGCGCTCCTTCTGGCCCTGCGACGTGGGCCCGTGAGCGGACTCCCCTAACAAAACTAAGGGGGATAGTTCCGCGGGACACTCAACCCCTCAGCCCTTCGCTGCTCCCTTACTCCCGCGCTGCCGCCTGCCGACCTCGATCCCCGAACCTCAATAGTAACAGTCCGCTACCGTAGCCTATAGGGCTATGCCCAAGCCTGAGACCAACGCCCGCAGAATACCATACAAAGCAGTGAGGCGCTGCGCTCAGGGCCAGCGACCTGGTTGCACGGCTCCCCAACACCCACGCCGGCTTACCTATATCATCCCATCATTGCCCCGCGCGCTACCTTACACCGCCCCATTCACCGCCCAAAGCCGCGTCGTCGCTGTTGGTGCCGTCTTGAAGGTCGTTTTTTGCACGCGCACAGGTCTCAGTCAAACATACCAATAAAAAGAAAAATAGCCTTAAACCCTAGGTTGATCAAGAGTAACCAAATAACAATAACAACAGGGATAGCCGACCGGCGTCCGCACCGGCTTTATAATCAACGACAACGAAAGGAATCACGTGCGCCTCAAGCCTGCGCGCCCACACACTCTTTGTTCTCGTCAACCATCCGACCATCATAGCCACACAGACGCAGTTGCGCCTCGCGCGGTATACTTAACCTTAAGCCAAACTCATGTTTTCTGTCATCTGCAAAAACCAGGGCGGATACCCTTGTAAGTGTATTCGCGCCGACAGCAGTACTATAAAGATTGGTAAAACTACTTATTCCCACAATGGGCAATGCGTATGACTTGGTATGACTGAATGTATGTGAGAATGAATGATGCATATTTTAAATGTCTTGTTTTTGTTGGGTGAAGTTATAACTTGTTATGAATATATATTTATTAATTGCTTTGTGATTGTTTGTATCTGCCTGGATGTGTTTATGAATTGCTCTCCTCAATAAGGGTAGGAAAACTGTATAAAATCCACGTTCGGCATGGGACCGAAGGTGAATGGAGTGACCAACCCTTAAAGAGAAGAAATTCTCTCAAAGGAGGTCAGCATACAGAACACGTCCTTTGAGGAATTGCAACGTTGATTGATACCTTTGCCTGATAGACTTGAAGAGGGTACAGTTAAGTCTTGTAGGCGATAGTGAGGCTCACGCCGAAACAATGCTCGTGGTCCATAGTGAGGTATTGTCATTTTTCCTTATACAGGAGAGATGACTACACTATCGTCGATAGGGAGGAAGTTGTTCAAGGCCTTGATTGAACTTTAACGGTGAGTGGGACGACTACCACTTGGTCTTGGCGCGCTTGGAGTGGTAGCCCAAGCGGGGTTCATGCTAGGAGGGTTCACCACGCTCTGAAAAGGTATGGTCTTACCAACCAGCCTTTAGACGGGTGTGAATGGGGTCGTCTGACTGTGCTCGATGAGATCAACCAAGTACAAGCATTGAAATCGAACGGAGATGTGGTAAGGCTTAGTCTTAGAAGCGGGGCTCGGGATGTGAGATGTTATCCTTTGATTGGATTACACCACCCCTCAGCACAATATACCTCTCCTGAGCCTGAAGGAGTAATATATCTTATGTCATCATTATTTTTGTCATTTTGACTTCACTGAGAATTGTTCTCCTAATTGTAAAAATTGTTCTCATTGTTAATGAGCTGACCAGTTGATGGTCGTTTGAATTGATAGTTGACTGAATGTTTCGATATCTTATGAATTATTATTATATTTTCCTACAGTCGCAAACGTTTCTTCTACTATATTAAGTAATATCCCTTCTTTGGCAAGAGAATGTCATTTACTTGTTTTGTGAAGTTTCGTGAAAACAAGGGGAAAACCCTGCGTACAGTGACGAGTTGCATGTGACATGTTTCGTCGATGGTGATATCGATTAGGATGGTGAAATGTGATTCGATTTTGATGGTTGTCGTCTACAGGGTTTAATCCCTTTGGGCAACTTCAGCTTAATACTCAGATCTGAGTATTATTCGACATTCGTGCAATGTATTATTGGAGGCGAAGCCTCAAGAGTCTGTATGATGGCGACCTAAACTGAGTTATTGAATCTTGGAATTATTTTTTTTAAGTAGGCACGATAAGTGTCCTGCTTGCAGAAACATCAAAGGTATGTCTTGAAAAGTTACCGCTCATTACTCTATGGGGTTAGTCTGAGATAAGTTTGTAAGATCGAAATGAGGAACGCACTTGAAGAGTACTTACCTTTGTGGTTTGGCTTGCATGTGGCTGAGTGAGATTACTACTTGGTCTAGGTTTCAGGGTAACAGGTAGTTGCTTTAGAAGCTCGCCACGTGCTAGATCGATAGGAGTTAGGTCAATTCCTGCATTACCTGGGTTGACTTTATTTTACTTAAATCGATTCTTGCATTTTCTGAGGCTCACTGTTATACTTGGACTTCTATAAATTTTGGTAAGCCACTTTGTCTMCGGGAAGCGCTGCCGAAAGTTTTACAGATTCAAGAAGTTAGACAAATTTTGACTTGTCAAAGTTCAGCTTGTCTTTTCGTTATGTCTGACTTAGTAAAAATRTGGAAAGCCTCCCTTTCTAAAGGGAGTGCTGCCCAAATTTTYGCTAATTTAGGGAGTTAGATAAAATTGGGCTTTGGGAAGTCAAAGTTAGTCGCAGGTTGTAAACTAAGCTTTGTATAAATTTTGGGAGAGCACTTTTCTAGGAGGWRTGCTGCCGAAATTTCTGCAAAACTAAGGAGTTAGCCAGACCTTGTCTAAGTTGAACTCAAAGTTGGGGGCTGAGTTCAAATTTGACTTAGTATAAATCTGGAAAATCTCCAATTTCAAAGGGGATGCTGCCCAAATTTCTACCGATCCAGGGAATTAGACAAAATCTGACTTCTCAAAGTTATAGATTACTGCTGCTTTTGATATCTGAGCTTGTATAAATTTTGAAAAGGCACTTTTCCTACGGAAAGCGCTGCCGAATTTTTTTTGATTTAGAGGAGTTAGGTTATATTTTGACGGGTGGCGATTCTGGCGGTCCACCCTGAATAGGGGAGTTTCTGCCATTAGTCTACCCTTGTTTCGGGCGTTGGTTTAGAGGCAGGTTTGGGCTTGGCAGGTAGCTTTGAGTGAGAATGTGCTATGGAGGTTTATCCCCCATATGCTGATGACTTAGCTTGGGCATTTGACCTACCTTGTGTTACAGGTTCTTTGGGGTGTCTGATTCAAGATCAGGACTAGATTCAGCTTGATCCCTTGAGGATCATCTTCTGTTATCACTGATAGCGGGTCGGTTGCCGATTCGTCGGTCTACGACTCAATTCCAACTCACTCTCCATACCCAACCTAAAAGGCTTTAGCCCTGGTGACATTATTGTTTGTTGAGGGTTTCACTCAGACTTTTATTGAATGGTCATTTGACAAAGGTACTGAGTACTTAATTATGGTTGGTTGCAAAGGAGGTTAAGGCTTGCATGGCTAAAGCAAAGGGTATGAGTGTGGGGATTGGTTGGGGTCGACTCCGTGTAGTGCGTGTCTTGTCGTTTGATTCTTGGTGTGATTGCAGGTATGTCCTTTGGCTCGAATTTTGGATTTGGATTGCCTGCGATCCCATATACATATACATGGTTGTGAGGAGTCTAATTGTGCCTTTGAGAAGTGATCGTCGCAACTCTATCTCCCTTATGTGTGTATGTGTGGGTGTACTTATGATGAACATTCGAGAGGCCAAAGAGGCCTATGTTAAAACCCTGGTTAAAAGTTGAGATTGAGGGGCACAGGGAAGACCCTCCTTTCTGCTTATTTGCGTCTTGGGATTTTTTTAGTCGGACGTTGGTCCTGGGTCGGGATTCAAAGTCCTTGTCCACGACATCCCAAGCCCTAGACTTTGCACGGAAGGAATCTGCCCCCGTGCAGAGCCTATTCGCCTTGCCGGACGAGACGCTCAGGCCAAGGGCCGGAGGTCTCCCGGAGGATGTACGACTATTCCTTCAGCCGTGCAATGTCGTGAAGGATTAGACCCTCACGCCACTTCGAGTTTGACACATGAGTGACATAAGCGGTACTCGAATCCACGAGGGACCGCTTGATTGTGGGCACTACATAGTACGCCATCATTGCGACTGCTTGCGCACATTTGCATTTGCGAGTCGATATGAGATAGCCCTGCGCCCGCGCGGTTTTATACCAAGTCTCGCGCGTTACGCTATCTGATTTCCGCATCGGGGAGTTATGGGATGGCTACCAAGGGGCTAGGAGCGTTGTCGCGTTGTTTGTGTTGTGTCGCTTCGTACGTGTGTGTGTTTTATTTTTGTGTTTGTTAGAGTGGAGTGCGCGTGTTGTATGGGATGCGTCCTAGTCGACCGACGTCGAGCCACGCTTGGGACTTCAGCCCCCCAAGATGTCGGTCTGCGTGCGGGTCCGATAGGCATACTACCACGCGTACCCCCAATGCTACATCGAACGAGAAACGCCCTCGGCTGGTCCACCTCTGCGATTGCAACCGAGAAGCTTTCGTACTGTGGACTGGTAGCTCGCCGAGGATACGCCCACCACAAGGGAGGTGACAACTCCCGTAAGGTGGAGGTAAGTCGTGCCTCGCGTAGGCCCTATCCTGTTGTAGGGGCTTGCGAGAGGTATGGCTGGCGCACTCAGCCGGAGCGTCCTAAGGAAGCTCCATTTGCGTGTTTGTGACGAGGTTGGTCCAACTCCTGCGTGACGCGGCCGAGAGGGTCCCGCGCTGCCACGTGTGGTGCCGGGCCGAAGCGCCCGACAGGTGGCGCCATTGCCTGGGATAACGGAAGCCTGCCGTTGTCCCTGGTGGAACGATATGGCGAAAACTAAGAGGAAGAGGCTAGAAAAGGGCCTTAACGGCCACTTGACACTTGGCATGTTAAAAAAAAAAGAGCAAAGAAAAGAAAATGGGGGAGAACAAGACGAAAAAGAGTGAGGGGGAGTGAGTGAGTTGGCCGTCAGTAGGGACTGCCATAGGTAGGGACTGGCAGGTCCCTACTGTCCAA
>BFEA01000547.1:898332-921536 GCA_003427395.1 Chara braunii | reverse complement strand
AAACAAACAAACAAACTTAACGGTAAAAAACGGTCACTTGGGGAGATTCATCCATGACTAAATTCATTCTGGAATATGGCGGTTACAAAGAACTTTGATTTGCTTTGATTTTTGCAGAGAAAATCAAAGAAAATCAAGGCCTCTTGCAACCGGAATAAAACGGAATACATGCATGAGGAGAAACACATGTTTTAGGTGCATCCGGAGCCAAAATCAAGGCCGGATGCACTTGGGAATTGGCCGTTTCTTTTCCTTTCAAGTAGGGGCTAGTTGTGGGGGATTGGGGCTAAGGAATTGACCCCCATTGCAGTCTGCGTTGCAATGGACTGCATGGGGGAGAGAAAACACATGTTTTAGGTGCATCCGGAGCCAATATTGAGCCCGGATGCACTAGAAAATTTAACGCTTCATTTTTTTTTTAACGTGGGGCAAGTTGTGGGGTTGTGGGTATAGAAAATAGCCATGACTGCAGTCCGAGAAATTACGGACTGCATGGGGATGCCAAGGCCAAAGGGGAATGGACTACGGCAAGCCCGGAAGGCTAGAAAGGAGCAATTTCGGCAAGCGGCAAGTAAAGACGGTAAACGGCAACCGTGAGATGAGATCTCAAGGCCTAGAAAAATCGGAACACATGTAGAAATGATGGGACCACCAAGGGCAATGGGCCCCAAAGAAATAAAAATGAGACGCCGTCCGGAATGTTGCCAGGGACCAAATGGGTCCAAATAATAAAAAATCGAAAAACGGGACACGCGCCGGCGGGACAAAGAAATGGAGCTAGCATGTAGGAAAATGGCGGGGACTTGGGATGTCCCAAGGGAACCATGAACAAACACAACGAATAATTGTGCAAGCAAACGGCACTGTCAAGATCGAGGATCTTGACGGTGGAAAATATTAGCACCGCTAGTGCAAGCATTAGTGGGAGCAAGTGAGAGAGTCATGGGAGAAAGAAAAGTGAAATAAGGATGTTTGGAAGGCTGCCCAGCAGTCCGGGATATCTCGGACTAGCAAGGCATAAGAAAATAGAGCCTTGAGAGGCTCAACATGAGAAAAAGGCTGCCCTTAGAAAATCAGAGCAAAAGGGGCTCAAAATTGGGCAAACGGGAGCAAAACGGAGCCCCCTAGGAGCATGGGGGTGCCATTATTGGAATCCGAGATGTAACGGCTATGTAACAGCCATGAACCTGACCTTGAATGAGGCCCTAGGGCTTCGAAAGAGGGTGCACAACAGTTTGACACTTGTCACAACAGAAATAAAAGAAAAAGAAAGAAAAATGAGAGAAAAAAGAGGGAGAATGAGACAAAAAGGAAGAAAAGAGTGGAGGAGAGTGTGCCGGCCTATTGGGACCTGCACAGTAGGGACTGGCAGGTCCCAACAGTGACCTCATCCCCCTTAAAATGAGGGAGGGCAATCCGGATTACAGAGAAAGGGCCATATCTTAATAAAATATGAATTAAAAAGCTGAAAATGAGAGAAAATGCAAAAAGGAAGTGACCGGTTTTCTTTTGGGCCATGGATATGAGATCAGATCTCATAGTAGAGAGGAACTAGCCGTTTTTTTAGGGCCAGCTCTAAACGGCTAGCTTCGGAATGAGGTGGCAGCCCAAAATGGAAAGAAACAAAAGAGGGAAAATGACAAAACTACTCAAAAGAGGACGAAACTTGAAAAAATCAAGAAAAAGGCCTTGTGGGTCTTTTTCTTTCAAGTAAAAATGCCCCTTGGGCACTAGGAACGAAGGGGGCAGCATTTGTGAGGCAAAAAGGAAGCCGGAGTAGGCCAAGAGGCAGTCCGAGTTGGTTCCAACCACTCGGACTGCATGTACTTGGCCAAAATGAGGCCCAGGTACCTCCAAGAGGGCCTAGTGAAGGAATTTTGCCTTGGGGGTACCCCGATTCACCTCAAGGCTCATGGGGAGGCTCATGGGCTGGCCGGACTGCTGGTTTCAGCCTACATAAGCTGAGGATGCAGTCCGCCACTCTCACATTTGCATGAGGAGTGCCCATGCTGCCCAGGTGAGCTCACAGGAGCATCTTTGCACTTGGAGTGAGGAGGGAGGAGCCCATGCTGGTGGGAGAGCTTAGAGGAGACTAGAAGGTAATGGGGAGGACTCTAGAGGATAGTGATGGTGGGAGAGACACTTGGGAGGTGATCCGCCATATCCCTCCTGGGTGTAGGAGAGAAGGAGAGGCTAGAGGAGTTTCATTAGCCCTCTTAGAGGGAAGGACTCCATAGCCATAGCTGGGGGAGCTTGCCATAGCCTGAGGGAGAGCAAGGAAGGAGGAGAGAAGGGCTTGGAGAAGAAGGAAGTCATAGCCAAAGGGGGGATTGAGCAAGGAGAGGAAGCTTCATCAAGAGGACACCAACACCAAGGAATCAACAAGGTGAGAGGAAGGAAGAGACTTCTTCCCCTCCATCTTCTTCTTCTTCTTCTTCCTCTTCTTCTTCTTTTTCTTCTTCTTCTTCTCCTTCTTCCTCTCCTCCTTCTTCTCTTCTTTCTCCTCACTCCCTCCTTCGTCCTTCTTTTCTCTCCCCTCTTCATCTCCTCCTTCCTTCTCTTTACTTTCATTCTCCTTGTCTTCCTCCCCTCTTCTCCATCTCCATTTCCCTCATCTCTCTCCCCTTCTCCTCCATCTTCTCTTACTTCACCTTCTTTCTTCCATGGGCTACTCAAACTCTTCTCTTTCACTTAAGCACCAGGAGGTAGTACTCCGATTCTTCCATAGATGCTTCTTGATGCAATCTTGGTGATTTGGGCTCTCCAAACTTGTGTTTTTCACACTCACACTAGTAGGTAGTACAGCGCTGCACCCATGGATGCTTCTTAGTGCAATCTTGGTGATTTGGAAGCTTCAAACTTGCGATTTTTACACTCACACTAGTAGATGGTATAGCGCTGCACCCATGGATGCTTCTTGATGCAATCTTGGTGATTTGGACTCTCCAAACTTGTGATTTTCACACTCACACTAGTAGGTAGTGTAGCGCTTGACACATGGATGCTTCTTGATGCAATCTTGGTGATTTGGGAGCTTCAAACTTGTGATTTTCACACTCACACTAGTAGGTAGTGTAGCGCTTCACACATGGATGCTTCTTGATGCAATCTTGGTGATTTGGGAGCTTCAAACTTGTGATTTTCACACTCACACTAGTAGGTAGTATAGCACTGCACCCATGGATGCTTCTTGAAGCAATCTTGGTGATTTGGGAGCTTCAAACTTACGATTTTCACACTCACACTAGTAGGTAGTATAGCGCTGCACCCATTGATGCTTCTTGATACAATCTTGGTGATTAGGGCTCTCCAAACTTGTGATTTTCATACTCACACTAGTAGGTAGTATAGCGTTGCACCCATGGATGCTTCTTGATGCAATCTTGGTGATTTGGGAGCTTCAAACTTGTGATTTTCACACTCACACTAGTAGGTAGTATAGCGCTGCGCCCATGGATGATTCTTGATGCAAATTTGGTGGTTTGGGCTCTCCAAACTTGTGTTTTTCACACTTACACAAATAAGTAGTATAGCGCTTCTTTCATAGATGGCCTTTGATTCAGCTTTGGTGATCTTGCCTACTTAGACTCTTGTTTTCACTTATGTAATAGCATGTGATGTACCGGATGATCTTCCCTCTATGTGCATGCGCTTTTCATCTAGTCTAGCATCACTTGGTCTTGTTCATACATTGGTGTAATGTTCCGGATGATCTTCCTCTCATGTGCATGTGCTTTCCATCTAGCTCTAGCATCTCTTTGTCTTGTTCATACTTGGTGTGATGTTCCGGTTGATCTTCCCTCTATATGCATGTGCTTTCCATCTAGCTCTAATATTGTTTTGTCTTGTTCATACTTCGTGTGATGTTCCGGATGAACTTTCCTTCATATGCATGTGTCTTCCATTAGTCTAGCATCTCTTTGTATGTTCCTACTTGGTGTAGTGTTCCGGATGATCTTCCCTTCATGTGCATGTGCTTTTTCATTACTCTAACCACTCATTGTAATGTTCCTACTTGGTGTAGTGTTCTGGCTGATCTTCCCTCTATGTACATGTGTTTTTCATTAGTCTAGCATCTCCTTGTCATGTTCCTACTTGGTGTAATATTCCGGATGATCTTCTCTTCATGTGCATGTGCTTTTTCATTAGTCTAGCCACTCATTGTCATGTTCCTACTTGGTGCAATGTTCCAGATGATCTTCCCTCTATGTGCATGTGCTTTTCATCTAGGTCTTGCATCTCCTTGTCATCTTCCTACTTGGTGTGATGTTCCGGATGATCTTCCCTTCATGTGTATGTGCTTTTCCATTAGTTTAGCCACTCGTTATCACGTTCATACTTGGTGTGATTTTCCGGATGATTTTCCCTTCTTGTACATGTGTTTTCCACTAGTCTACTCTCTCATTGTGAAGTTCATGTTCCGGATCTTTATTTAATTGACCCTTCTTTTTGTGCATGTACTTTCCACTAGTCTAGTCTTTCGTTGTCAAGTTCATGTTCCGGATCTTTATTTAGTTGGCCCTTGTCTTTGTGCATGTACTTTCCACTAGTCTATTCTTTCGTTGTCAAGTTCCTTGTGCCGAATCTTTTTACTTAGTTGAGCTCTTCTCCTTTGTGCATGTGCTTCCACTAGTCTAATCCTTCATTGTCAAGTTCATGTTCCGGATCTTTTACCTAGTTGAACTCTTCTCCTTTGTGCATATGCTTCCACTAGTCTAATCCTTCCTTGTCAAGTTCATGTTCCGGATCTTTACCTTGTTGATCTCTACTCATTGTGCATGTATTTTCCACTAGTCTAGGCTTCCCTTGTCAAGTTCATGTTCCGGATCCTTACCTTGTTGATCTCTACTTATTGTGCATGTGCTTTCCACTAGTCTAGTCTCTCATTGTCAAGTTCATGTTCGAGATCTTTACCTTGTTGATCTTTACTCGTTGTGCATGTGCTTTCCACTAGTCTAGTCTTTCATTGGCAAGTTCATGTTCCTGATCTTTATCTTGTTGATCACTACTCATTGTGTATGTGCTTTCCACTAGTCTAGTCCCCCATTGTCAAGTTCATGTTCCGGATCTTTACCTTGTTGATCTCTACTCATTTGTGCAGGTGCTTTCCACTAGTTTAGTCTCTTATTGTTAAGTTCATGTTCCGGAAGCTTTTATTTAGTTGAACTCTTCTCCTTTGTGCATGTGCTTCCACTAGTCTAATCCTTCCTTGTCAAGTTCATGTTCCGGATCTTTACCTTGTTGATCTCTTCTCATTGTGCAAGGCTTTCCACTAGTCTAGTCTCCCATTGTCAAGTTCATGTTCCGGATCTTTACCTTATTGATCTCTACTCATTGTGCATGTGCTTTCCACTAGTCTAGTCTCTCATTGGCAAGTTCATGTTCCGGATATTTTACTTAGTTGAACTCTTCTCCTTTGTGCATTTGCTTCCACTAGTCTAATCTTTCCTTGTCAAGTTCATGTTCCAGATCTTTACCTTGTTAATCTCTACTCATTGTGCACGTGCTTTCTACTAGTCTAGTCTCTCATTGTCAAGTTCATGTTCCGGATCTTTACCTTGTTGATCTCTACTCATTGTGCATGGGCTTTCCACTAGTCTAGTCTCTCATTGTCAAGTTCATGTTCCGGATCTTTACCTTGTTGATCTCTGCTCATTGTGCATATGTTTTCCACTAGTCTAGTCTCTCATTGTCAAGTTCATGTTTCGGATTTTTACCTTGTTGATCTCTACTCATTGTGCATGTGCTTTCTACTAGTCTAGTCTTTTATTGTCAAGTTTATGTTCCGGCCCTTTACCTTGTTGATCTCTACTCATTGTGCATGTGCTTTCTACTAGTTTAGTCTCTCATTGTCAAGTTCATGATCCGGATTCTTACCTTGTTGATCTCTACTCATTGTGCATGTGTTTTCCACTAGTCAAGTCTCTCATTGTCAAGTTAATGTTCCGGATCTTTTACTTAGTTGAGCTCTTCTCCTTTGTGCAAGTGTTTTTACTTGTCTAATCCTTCCTTGTCAAGTTCATGTTCCAGATCTTTACCTTGTTGAACTCTTCTCCTTTGTGCATGTGCTTCCTCTAGTCTAATCCTTCCTTGTCAAGTTCATATTCCGGATCTTTACCTTGTTGATCTCTACTCATTGTGCATGTGCTTTCCACTAGTCTAGTCTCTCATTGTCAAGTTCATGATCCGGATCTTTACCTTGTTGAACTCTTCTCTTTGTGCATGCGCCTTCCACTAGTCTAGTATCTCATTGTCAAAGTTCATGTTCCGGATCTTTACTTAGTTGAGCTCTTCTCTTTGTGCATGTGCCTTCCACTAGTCTAGTCACTCAATGTCAAGTTCGTGCTCCGGATCTTTACCTTGTTGATCTCTTCTCTTGGTGCATGTGTTTTCTATTGATTTAGCTTCTCATTGTCATGTTCGTGCATAATATTCCACGATTTAATTAGTCAACCTTTTTCTATGGGACGGATGATCGATGTTTGGTTGCTGCTACGGGGAGCTGATTTGATTAGAAGGTCTTCTTTTCTCTCTCTCTCTTTCTTCCTCTCCCCCTCCACATCTCTCTCTCTCCCTCTCCTTCTCTCTCTCCCCCCTTTCCCCCCTCCTTCTTTAGTCCTCTCTTTCCCCTCCGCCCTTTTCACCTCGCCTTCACTCTACCTCTCTCCCGTCCCCTCACTTGGCATATGGCTAACCCTTCTCCCCTCACTTGAAAAACATTGCGAGGGTACGGATGGTGACCGAAATCAGACCTCACTTGGTGGAGAAAGAGAACAAGGGGAGGATAACCTGTCCATTGTGCCACCAAGAAGGCAAAAAAAAGGACGTTTGAAAAAGTGGGAGAAAGGCGGGATTCGGAAGGAAGCATAAGTTGAGAGAGAGGTCAGTTTGACTCAACCGTTTCCCCGACCACATGACTATGAGAAGAGGATGGGCTGATTGAACAACGAAAAGGGAACAAAGCACGGCCAAAGAACATGAAAAGGATAGGCATGTGAGAAGGGTTATGTGTTGACCCCCAACTGGGGATATTGTATGGATCTTCTTGCTTGTGCGGGATTGTGCAGGCGAGTAATGGCTAAAAATGCCTTGAGCGGGATAGGGGCGAGAGAAACTGGGCATCAAGAGAACAACGAAAAGGGGACGAAGGGGCTATGGGGCCCTTGACATAGAGCCAACCCATGAGAATGACTTTTGTGCTTGAGACTTAGAAGTGTGATTGAGAGTGTAATTGTACCAAGGAATTTGTGATGTTATGCGTGCATGCATATGAGGACCCCGAAAAGACTAAGGGGCCTACTTCAATAAGGAAAACAACAAATTGTGAGACTCGATGGATGAGTAGAGGCGAGGGGGAGGACAGCTCTGCCACACCCCGATGACGTCATATAACCACATTGCTTAGGGAAATGGTGCGTGGCCTAAGGATGACGCTTAGCCTACGCACAAGAGAAGAGAAACGCTCAAAGAATCCTTGGACTGCCTGCGTATTGGAAGGAGCAATTGCATGAGAATACAACAACGAATAAAAAAAAAATCAGCGTTGCGGAACAACCAGCGAGACTACCACCTGGCGTGAGGGCTGAGCTACATCCCCAATGTCAAAGCTCTTCGCGCGATGACCCACCCCCATCCATCTCAAAGCACTAGGTGGGGGTGACCTCGGGACGAACAGCCCGCGCCCCGAGCATGAGCATGGGCGGGCCGAGCCAACTGGGACCCACAGTGGGGTCGACTAAGGCTCGAAAGTCTACCGAGGTTTGGCCCTACACCGCGTATGAGCACTACATGCTGAGCCAGGGGATTGCGCAGGAGGAGTGGATGCAGGCCCTACTTATCTAGACTAGCGGGGTAGAGAGGCCAGTAGCCAGACAGGTCCGAGAGAGGGCGCGAGACTGGGAGGACTGCCAGTCACAGCTCAGGAGGGTGTTTGGACGGCCAGAGCGTGAGAGGCCCGAGCCCAGGGTCGAGAGGCCAAGACGAAGTAAGAGGCCAAGGGAACCGGCGCCGAGAGAGGCCGGACTGACCAGAGAGAGGAGGAGGGCCCCAGCACAGCGGGAGGATGAGCCCGCGGGGCCCGCGCCGGAAGAGGAGTCGTTCCCTGCTTGTGGTCTCAGGGCAGTTGAGTTTCGGCGGATTACGAGCGAAGAGATGAGACCGCCTTCACCATCGCCATCAGGGCAGGAGCTGGACATACCAGGGGAGACGCCATTCCGGAACTTAGCGACTCACCTTGACGTATCTCGATGGAGGCCTCACGGTTGGAGGAGGGCTCAGTTGAGCCGACGCGCTATGTACCGTTAGAGGAGCCTTTGGACCTCGAGACGGAGACGGACATGCGAGACCGTGGGGGGCCGCAAGATCTTGAGATGGCAGCCGAGCGGCCGGACCCGGTACGACCTCAGGCTGAGGAGGTGATCACGGTCGGAGACGATACCCCTCCATGTACCCCAGTCCCAGAGCCAGCACAACAGTCCTGGCCAGAGGGGGTTCCTGAGCTAGACAGTAGGAGGTCCCAGAGCTTCCCCCTGAGACCGCCGCTACACCTGAGCAAGAGACGGAAATGGAGGATCAGGGGGCGCATGAGAGAGCGAGGGTGGAGGTACTCCCTGACTTGCCTTTGGCCACGCATGCGACCGAGAGCCCAGTTATCAGGGGACCTGCTCTAGCGGAGCCATCGCCAGCATTGCCATGCACGAGCGAGAGGGTGGGTGCCGAGGCGTCGACTCCGGAAGGCCAGAGGCCGCAAGTGAGAGGAGCCTCAAGAGAAACCCGCGAGGAGAAGTCCGCCAGAGTGCGAGTCCGTCTAGATGAAATACACACGAGGCAGGCTGAGATGGAGGCGGCAGGGATAGAGCCGACGCCGCCAATCGATCCCAAAACGAGCGAACAGCGGATCGACGAGTTGTGGGCGAGGTACGAGGGCCAGAGGGACGCGGCCCGACAGAGGTCACGAGGGACGGGACAGGCGGATAAGGAGGCGGGTGAGCTGAGGGAGATGGGGGACTTGGGGTTCTCCGCGACTAGGATGGCGATTGAGCGTGTTGATAAGAGGATATGTGAGTCGACAGTTATATCCTTCCAGTGGTATAGTCTACTCAGCGATGAGCTCAGGGTCAGAAAATTGGAGGTGGAGCACCTAACTGCCCAACTTGCGGAAGAGAGAGCGAGGAGCCAGGCCAAAGAGGTTGAGTGGGAGAGGCAGTTTGGGGAGATGGTGGCCATTGTGGATAGGCTTTCGGCAGCCTGGGAGGCTAGTCAGACAGGACGAGCCGGTGCCGATGGCCGGGGCCGAGGGGTGCAGGCTTCGCCGAGTCGGGGAGCAGCGGTGGAGGCCCCTCGACAGGCCAGGCCAATGGGGGAGGTGCCTCCGAGTTCAGCTGAGGAAGGGGAGGGGGCCCAAGAGTCACTTATGGCGATGTCCACAGAGAGACGAGGCTCGCGTTTGCATGAGCTGGCAGCAACCATGGGGATAGGTACTCCGCAGGAGAGGCCTCAGAGGCTTTACGCTCCAGACTACGCCCGAGAGCTGGAAGAGTTAAGGGCGGGGTTGGGCTCCTGGGCCACAGGGACGGACTCAGGAGGGCCTGACTCAGGGCAGCAACAGCAACAGGAGGTCATGAGCGAGCCAGCCGCCGTGGCGGGCTCTCAGCTGCCAGGATCATGTAGGGATATGGTTGCGACGGAGAGGCCTCACGAAGAGGGGCCCCGAGAGTCAAGCACGCCAGAGTGCGGGCCGATGGGCGCAACCATACAAGGAGGGGAGGATGCTGAGGCTATGGAGTTCGAACCTCGGGAACATATGGGGGTACCATTGTGTCATGAGGTGACCACCGAGACCATGGGGACGCCTTCAGCATCAAGTTCCCGAGGGAGAGAGAAGAAGACTGCCAGGTGGCACAACACCTCCTGCTTTTGGTGCAAGAAGGAAGGGCATAGAGTCGTGGACTGCCCAGAGCTCCTCGAGGATAAGGCCGAGGGGCGGGTCGCAGGACATAACCAGGGCATAGTGGAGCGAGCTCCAAGTGGGGGCAGGGCCCAGTTATACAGGCAGAACCAGGAGGAGTTGTGTGAGTAGGGGCTGGTCTGTCTATGTGCCAATAGGGCCAGAGTATTTTGCGCACAGGGGGAGGGTTGGAGGTGTACATAGGCTGAGTTGGCTGAGGGGGCCCTAGGTGTGCGCATTCTTTAAGGGTGGTAGGATGAGTCCCTGCCTGATTGTACATACTTAGTTGACTGTGTTTTCCTTGAGTTTCTTTCATGGGCCATGGCTTAGGAGATGAGATACGACCGTAGGACGCATGAGGTCATTCAGTCTATCTTTGGGTTTGTGATGCAGAGACTATTTGGATTTTGAGGAAGACTTGCGTATGAGTTTTCCTCAGTAGAGTGAGACAGGGGTTGGGCATTCATTGGATTTTTGGTAGATGTTGTGTCCCTGAGTGTATTCCGCGAATGTACAGTGGGGTCGCGAGTCATGCTCAGACGGAAAGAGCTTTGAGTCGAGTGCCTATATTTGAGTTTTGGGGGAGACAATCTACTCCCTGAGTGTACCATGGGTTGAAATCCTATGAGACTTGTCTTGTGACGATCACTATCACTCTCACACGTGTGGATTTATCTTGATGTATGTTTGGCTTTGTGGGGGGGGCGTACGGGATACACCCCGTGAATAGTAAAGTTGTCTACTCTCCGGTATACTCGTGCGGCCTGTTTGCGAGCAGACAAGAGAGCAGAGTATAAGGAGGGGAAGTGCAGCCTGTTTGTAAAGGATTGTGAGAATCCTATGAGATTGATGAATTTGAAAACCTGATTGCTTGCTATATCAAATATTGTTGTTTGAGTTATATGAGGACCCAAAAGATGGTCCCTCAGTTTGAGTTGTTTGATGATTGAGACCTCCCTCATGGTTCTCGAAGGTGGGAATTGCATTGTTATTGAGACCCTTCATGATTTTAAGAAGAGGTCGTATGAAGGTTCATCCCAAACAAAGAGGGGATGGTTGTGAAACTTTTTTTGAGAGACACCCTTTACTAAGTAAGGGTGGGTAAGAATTGAATGGTATGAAAAACATTGTTTATGTTGATAAAGCCTGACGAGAGGGAACCATGTTTGCTTGAAATGTTTGAAAAGAGGCGAGAGATGCCTCAGGATGGGCGACTGCTGGCTCTAATCAAGTCAGGAGCCGCGGCCTTGTGAACCCGGCTAGGAAGTTTATTTGTGGTTGAGCGAAGGATGTCGTGCCTATTATGGGAGGGCCGGTAAATGCCTTCAGACCCTGCGTAATCCCGCAGTGGCCTGTGAATTGTTTGTGAGACATATTTAAAGGAATACCAAGCTAACGGTAAAGTTTAGTACGACCTGGGCGCAACCCCTAGTGGATGGCTGCTAGCCGGCGCAACATGGCTGCGGGCCCGCGAGGTAAGAGTTTAAGGGGAGTCGCCCACCCCAGCGAAATTACTTCGCGGGATAAGAGTCGAGTCTTTTGGAGGCCCCGATTGATTGATTATCAGGGACATACCTGTCGTTGTACAACCAGCGGGAGGGTACCGCCGCTAAGATAACAACGTGGTGGGCCGTAGACCTAGCCCGATCACCCAGGCTATGGTGGCCCCAGATAGAGACCTGGCGTTTCTGTACTAGACTGCAGAAAAGGCCGAGAAAGGCTATAAACTTATACCTATGTATTTTGCTTGACTGCGGGGAAATTGTTGAAAGAAGGCAAGAATGTCTTCACAGGTCTCATTCAAAGCCCGCGTCCCTAGTTGTGGCTCTGCTTGCGAGAAAGAGGCTAATTGGGACACCCAACGAGCGGCCGGCAGTTGTCTAGGACAAAGGGGAAATGATGGTTTGAGGGCCTTTGAAACTTATGTTGTAGTATTGATGCGTAATACACCGGCGTCCTGGTATCAGGACAATTGGGACCCAGGTTGAAACCCTGGCAGCATATAGTTGTGTTGGCACGGTTTGATGGAGGCCTCAACCCTAAGTCGGTCGGCTAATCGGATTGGTTCTAGCCTCGTCAACATTTGGAATGTGAATGGATTTGTAGCTCTCCGATTTTGCGAAGCGACGGGGACGTCGCTTAATGTGGTCCGATAAGCTGTCGGCGAGAATACCCTTACAAGGGTATCCGCTCTGGTTTTCGCAGATGACAGAAAAAATGAGTTTGGCTTAAGGTTAAGTATATTGCGCGAGGCGCGGCTGCGTCTGGGTGGCTACGATGGCCGGATGGTTGACTAGAACAAAGAGTGTGTGGGCGCGCAGGCTTGAGGCGCAGGTGATTCCTTTCGTTGTCGTTGATTATAAAGTCGGTGCACGCCGGTCGGCTATCCCTGTTGTTATTGTTATTTGGTTACTCTTGATCAACCTAGGGTTTAACGCTATTTTTTTTTTTATTGGTATGTTTGACTGAGAGTTGTGCGCGTGCGAAAAACGACCTTCAAGACGGCACCAACAGCGACGACGCGGCTTTGGGCGGTGAATGGGGCGGTGTAAGGTAGCGCGCGGGGCGATGATGGGATGATATAGGTAAGCCGGCGTGGGTGCTGGGGAGCCGCGCAACCAGGTCGCTGGCCCTGAGCGCCGCGCCGCACTGCTTTGTATGGTATTCTGTGGGCGTTGGTCTCAGGCTTGGGCATAGCCCTATAGGTTACGGTAGCGGGCTGTTACTATTGAGGTTCGGGGATCGAGGTCGGCAGGCGGCAGCGCGCGAGTAAGGGAGCAGCGAAGGGCTGAGGGGTTGAGTGTCCCGCGGAACTATCCCCTTTAGTTTTGTTAGGGGAGTCCGCTCACGGGCCCACGTCGCAGGGCCAGAAGGAGCGCAAGTAGGTCGCGTCCGGCTTCGGCCAGCCTCCCTATTTTTTTTCCTTTTTTTTGTTTTTTTGTTGTCTTAGTGCTATCTGGCCCTTCTTATTCGAATAGAACCGCTGGAGCCGGACACCTGGCCGGAACTGGCTGCGACCGCAGGGGGCTGGTATAGCAGGCGCGCCTGTGAACTGCTGASGCGGGGGCCTGTGTCGGACCTAGGAAGGGTCGYGCGACCATTTCGAAGTGCTCAAGGGAACGACTGAGTGCAGACCCTTCGGGACGGCCGTAAAGATGGGAGTGGGGTAGTAAAGAGTTCGCATGGCCCCTGCGCGAGAGTGATATRAGTAGACCGTGAGAAAAGAGAGGGGGGGGGGGCGGCCCGACACTTGCTGATATCAGAGCCATAGCACSTGACGGGCGCCCCTACTAAGGACCCGGCCTCGAAAGGAAGCCAGATCCCTACCAAAATGGTGCGTGGGATGCAGCGGCAGTCCTTCGGGACATCTGCTAAAATGGGAACAATACAGAGAAGATTAGCATGGTCTCTGCGCAAGGGTGGCACCCACAAACGGGGATGAACCCGGCCGTGAAACGGGCCGGGTACGGGCAAAAGAGGGACCGTAGGGCCTTTAGGCCGACACGGGGCGTTACCCCGGCTGGGATTTTTTTGGGGATCCGCAAAGTTTGGAAGGGATACGGAGGAGATTCGCGTGGTAGGGATGTAGGGATTGTTTGTCAAAGATCGGGAATGAGCCCGGACGTGGAACGGGGCAGGAGCATAAGGAGGGGGACGGGAAAGGAGAAAGGGGCGGAGTGGCCTTTGAGAGTGTCGTGAGACGTTGCCCCGGCCTGAGTCTTTCGGAGCATCYGRCAAGACTGGAACGATATAGGGGAGACCAGCTCGGCCCCGACGCAAAGATGACATATATAAATTGGGAGCGATTTCCTCCCTTCGGCCGCTTTGCTATTTTTGAGCCGATCGACTTTCGCGCTGCCCGAGCCACGAGGCACTGGTTATTGGAGGGGGTGAACCTGGATAGAGGGTCGCGGTAGGTGCACGCGGAAGGGAGTGATCGGAGATGGCGGAGAGGCTGGCAGCAGGTAGCGGTGGTACGAGCGACTGTCGGGCGGGTGCTGAGGCAGGGAGAAGGGGGGTTGACGGGGGAGCGACGGACTGCGAAGAAGAACGAGATGAACCCGGATAGGAAACCGGGCCGGGTGCATTCGGAAGTGGTGGGGAGACAGGAAGGGCGCAGTCGGGGATGAGTAACGTGCACGATTCTTTATAGAACCGGACAGGGGGGGGACGTAGTAGGGGGTTTTCTATCATGGCGGACGCAATGGCGTGGTTGGTTTCAGCAGTAAGTTAGTGGTTTAGTCGGGGTAGGAGTTGGAGGGGGCGTGAAAGCTTGGAGAGCTGTAGCTGTGAAAGGGACTGAAGGATCGATTACTCGCTCGGGTTTTGGTAAAATCGAGCAGAGTAAAATGTTAACCAGAGAATTTGGGTAAGGCGAAGCTAATGGTGTTGCTAGTTTAGTTGTAGATTAGTAGTTTGGTCGGAGTTAGTATTGTACGCTGCGCCGGAAGAAAGGCTTGGACACGGTTATATATCTTTCCGTGTTCCAGCGGAAGACTCATTCGATTTTGCTTATCCTATTGGTGGTGGCTGGATGGAGCCAGTCGTGGGGATCGGAAACTCAGCTCATGCCCAGTCCTTGCACAATGTGTCGGCGGGAGGAGCGTTGATCAGTCTCGCAGCAGGCACCGCTTGGGGAAACGCATTGTATCCGGCTGTGCTGCGGAGAAAGGTTCAGTGTCTGCCTCGTTTATCCGAGAGGAGGTGAAGGAAAACACTCGCCGAGCGCAGGAAATGGGAGGAGTAGCGACGGGTTGGTCGTGACGTAGACCCTCTTATTGGGCTGAGGTAGCAGGCGGTTGGAGTCTGAGCCACAATACCCTGGCCAGCACCATCTTGCACGTTGCTCGGTCCTGCTGGCCGCTACTACAGTCGGCTGCAGTTGCCATGGTCCGCCACAGTCTGCTATCGGCTGCTCTGCTGCGGCTTGTGGCCGTTGTACAGTCTCCATTTGTTGTCGTTCCTATCGGATTGTTTCAGTAGGGCTGCAACTGCTATAGTGCCCCCTTACTGTTGTCACTACATTTGGGCCTTGTGTATTGCTGCGAGGAAGCTTGGCTCTCTGTTGGGTGTGGATGCCGAATGATGCTGTCGTACGCCGGTATGAGCAGGTTGCTCTAGCCATTGGGAGGCGACCACTTTCAGGCTTTGTAGCAGCGGACTAGCCAACGGCTAGCAGCATATTGGGCTTGGAACCGCGAGGGTTGTGAAGAGGGTGTGTGTGTTAGGAAGGGGGACTGCTGCTATGACTTAAGGAGTTATCAGGCGGTCAGGGGTCAGCGATCTGACCTCAGTTTGACCAAGTTGTATTGCGCTTTGGCCGCCATTGCGGGGCCCTCAGGCGCTGAACATTTGAAGGCCCTCTCCTGCGAGTCTGAGTGCAACTCCCCTGAATCTGAGTGTCTTAAACCCCCTTCTTCTGCCCTCTCTCCTCTAAGTCTGGTCCTTTGACTCTGAGAGGAAGGCGGCAAGCGGGCGTGTGGCCCGTAACCCGCGCCAAGGCCTCTGTGGGAGGTTGTCCTACCGATTGCGGGAGCTCTGCCGGGACTCAAGCAGAGTCCTGGAGGCAGGGAACTGAGTGGTAATTCCCTTACTCCTATAAACCCAATTATAACCCCTATCTGTACGTCTTTCTATGGTTTGATCGAGTGTATTGCGTGAGTCCTGTACTTGGTTTTGAGTTTGACTTTCACGATAGTAAGTGAGACTGAAATAAAGGAATGAATGTGTAAGTTTAGTTTCAGATTTTGTTTGGTTGTCTAAAGGCAGACAGTGAACGGAAGGGGTTGTATTTGGGGGAAGGTTGGGAGGAAGGTCGTATTGCATGTAGTCTGATTGGATTGTTAAGGCTGGGAGGTCCCCATAAGTTTGGGGAAGCCCAGCGCTTTGTTTATTTTTAGGTTGCATGGAGCCTCAGGCCGCTCTATAAGTTTAGGTGGCCTGAAGCTCTGGAGGCTGCGATGTCCCCTTAAGTTTGGGGAAACCTGGTGCTGTGAATTGCATGGAGGGTCAAGACGCTCTATAAGTTTAGGTGACCTGACTGCTCTGACTTGCGAGGGTTGGTTGTGCTTGACTTTTAGGGGCTCAGGGCGCTCTATAAGTTTAGGTACCCTGAGTCGCCTTGTTTATTTGGGGGTTCTTTCTGTTTCTTTGTTTTTAAACGAGGAGGTTTGAGCTGCTCTATAAGTTTAGGTGGTTCGGCCTTTCTCCTGTTTTGTTATGAGGGAATAATGCTGGCATGCAACAGGCCGCTCTATAAGTTTAGGTAGCCTGGCCTACTGCCTCACACAGACTGGATCATAGAGAAATGAGCCTGGCAGAGGATCAGACCGCCTTATAAGCTTAGGTAGTCTGACCCAATGCCTCGCACATGTTGGAACCCAATGGTTATAATTTGGTTATACTGTATTACTATGTTATTAAGAACGGGCTAGTCAGGCGGCTCTATAAGTTTAGGTAGTCTGACTATAACCTATCATAATTTAAGAAAGTATAACTAAGAAATATAACTAAGGGTAAACCTGGGCAGGCTGAGCAGTGTTCTTAGTTGACCGACTCAGTCCGACGTCCACTTTGAAGATTAAGTGCAGAGAGGTATATATAACTTGGCTATTTAAACAGTTTAGGGCGACCAGAGTGGTCTAGTCCTGTGCCCAAAGAAGAGAGATGTAGTAGTGCCCTCTGTTTGTGTATACTTGGCTAAGTTAGAACGCTCTATAAGTTTAAGAATTCTGACTTTAGGCCTGACTAAGTTGGACGTGCTTTGTAAGTTCAGGTGGTCTGATCTACGCCTTATCTAAGTTGGGTATAATGAAATAACTTGTAGAGGGAGCATGAACTATTGCTTGTTGAAAGGCTTGGGGTTGGTGAAAGTACTTACCTTTGTGGTTTGGCCTGCATGTGGCTGAGTGAGATTACTACTTGGTCTAGGTTTCAGGGTAACAGGTAGTTGCTTTAGAAGCTCGCCACGTGCTAGAGCGATAGGAGTTAGGTCAATTCCTGCATTACCTGGGTTGACTTTATTTTACTTAAATCGATTCTTGCATTTTCTGAGGCTCACTGTTATACTTGGACTTCTATAAATTTTGGTAAGCCACTTTGTCTMCGGGAAGCGCTGCCGAAAGTTTTACAGATTCAAGAAGTTAGACAAATTTTGACTTGTCAAAGTTCAGCTTGTCTTTTCGTTATGTCTGACTTAGTAAAAATRTGGAAAGCCTCCCTTTCTAAAGGGAGTGCTGCCCAAATTTTYGCTAATTTAGGGAGTTAGATAAAATTGGGCTTTGGGAAGTCAAAGTTAGTCGCAGGTTGTAAACTAAGCTTTGTATAAATTTTGGGAGAGCACTTTTCTAGGAGGWRTGCTGCCGAAATTTCTGCAAAACTAAGGAGTTAGCCAGACCTTGTCTAAGTTGAACTCAAAGTTGGGGGCTGAGTTCAAATTTGACTTAGTATAAATCTGGAAAATCTCCAATTTCAAAGGGGATGCTGCCCAAATTTCTACCGATCCAGGGAATTAGACAAAATCTGACTTCTCAAAGTTATAGATTACTGCTGCTTTTGATATCTGAGCTTGTATAAATTTTGAAAAGGCACTTTTCCTACGGAAAGCGCTGCCGAATTTTTTTTGATTTAGAGGAGTTAGGTTATATTTTGACGGGTGGCGATTCTGGCGATCCACCCTGAATAGGGGAGGTTCTGCCATTAGTCTACGCTTGCTTTGGGCGCTAGCCTAGTGGTAGGCTTGGGCTTAGTTGGCAGGTAGCTTTGAGTGAGAATGTGCTATGGAGGTTTATCCCTCATATGCTGATGACTTAGCTTGGGCATTTGACCTACCTTGTGTTACAGGTTCTTTGGGGTGTCTGATTCAAGATCAAGACTAGATTCAGCTTGATCCCTTGAGGATCATCTTCTATTATCACTGATAGTGGGTCGGTTGCCGATTCGTCGGTCTACGACTCAATTCCAACTCACTCTCCATACCCAACCTAAAAGGCTTTAGCCCTGGTGACTTTATTGTTTGTTGAGAGTTTCACCCGGACCTTTATTGAATGACCATTTGACAAAGGTACTGAGTATTTAATTATGGTTGGTTGGACAGGAGGTTGGGGCTTGCATGGCTAAAGCAACGGGTATGAGTGTAGGGATTGGTTGGGGTTGACTCCGTGTAGTGCGTGTCTTGTCGTTCGATTCTTAGTGTGATTGCAGGTATGTCTTGTGGCTTGGGTTTTGGATTTGGATTGCCTGCGATCCCAAATACATATACTTGGTTGTGCGGAGTCCCACTGTGCCTTTGAGAAGTGATTGTCACAACTCTATCTCCCTTATGCGTGTATAAGTGGGTGTATTTATGACGAACATTCGAAAGGCCCAAGAGACCCATGTTAAAACCCTAGTTAAAAGTTGAGATCGAGGGGCACAGGGAAGACCCTCCTTTCTGCTTATTTGCGTCTTGGGATTTTTTTAGTCGGACGTTGGTCCTGGGCCGGGATTCAAGGTCCTAGTCTAGGACATCCCAAACCCTAGACTCTGCAGGGAAGGAATCGGCCCCCGTGCAGAGCCTATTCGCCTTGCCGGACGAGACGCTCAGGCCAAGGGCCGGAGGTCTGGCGGAGGCTGCACGACTATTCCTTCAGCCGTGCAATGTCGTGAAGGATTAGACCCTCACGACACTTCGAGTTTGACACTTGAGTGTCATAAGCGGTACTCGGATCCACTAGGGACCGCTTGATTGTGGGCACTACATAGTACGCCATCATCGCGACTGCTTGCGCACATTTGCATTTGCAAGTCGATATGAGATAGCCCTGCGCCCGCGCGGTTTTATACCAAGTCTCACGCGTGACGCCTATCCCATTTCTGCATCGGGGAGTTATGAGATGACTATCAAGGGGCTAGGTGTGTTGTCGCGTTGTTTGTGTTGTGTCGCTTTGTGCGTGTGTGTGTTTTATTTTTATGTTTGTTAGAGTGGTGTGCGCATGGTGTGTGCGATGCGTCATAGCCGACCGACGTCGAGCCGCGTTTGGGACTTCAGTCCCCCAAGATGTTGGTCCGCGTGTCGGTCCGATAGGCGTATTACCGCAAGTACCCCATATGCTACAGCGAACGAGAAACGCCCTCGGCTGGTCCACGTCTGCGATTGCAACCGAGTAGCTTTCGTACTGTGGACTGGTAGCTCAGCGGGGATACGCCCACCAAAGGGAGGTGACATCTCCCGTAAGGTGGAGGCAAGTCGTGCCTCGCGTAGGCCCTATCCTGTCGTAGGGGCTCACAAGAGGTATGGCTGGCGCACTCGGCCGAAGCGGCCTAAGGAAGCTTCATTTATGTGTTTGTGATGAGGTTGGTCAAACTCCTGCGTGACGCGGCCGAGAGGGTCCCACGCTGCCACGTGCGGTTCCGGGACGAAGCGCTCGACACTGTAATTTCCAGGAGTTTGATAACCCTCAAGCGGATACTCTCACACTCTGATTTTATTGAGTAATCAATCGATAAAGTCCGAGTTTGTTCATATGGCTTCAACAATGAAGATAAATAGGCTCTCTATGCAATGATTTCTAAAGCTATACCATTATCATACCCTATCATATACAACCTTAAACGGACACCTATGTTTTTTTACGTAGATGACCTTTTACTATATTATTCGTCTTTAATGATTAGCTAGTCACTATGTGGTTGATGAGTTAATTTATATCTCAAATTTTTTCCTAAAGGTTTACATTATACTTTCAATAAAGAACCTTATTAATCAGATTGTATACCACATTAGCATAATATTTTAATCAGATCTTTAATAAACAGTCGGTTCCTAACTATCACGACAACTAAGAATGATATGACTCTCTTTATTTAATTTATTTATTCGTAATATGAATATAACCGGGTTTCTAAGGCTACAACGTCCTATATACCTCAAGTTTGTCCATCCAAAGTGTATGCTGAATGCCAAAAACCCTTTGTACTTTGACAAAACCTAATATACAATCTCGTTCACTACCACTTAAATGCATCTATTACACAGATGTTACACGATACAACGTCAAAATTTAGACAACCGTTGAGAGACCAAGTCTATTATTAGGACCTCTATCATATAATTTTCAAGAGTTTGACGATCTAGTTAGACCATGGAAGCAATGACCAATAGGGTTAATTTAATTACATTCTTGTACTCAGACTATATGACAAATGATCTTGCAACGCATATAGTCCTCAAGTAGGTAGAATAACACCTATATTTTCTTTCAGGGTCAAAATGCCTATTCGATATTTACACATATTATTCAACTTTAAAGGAAACTAACATTATACATCATCTGTCAAAGGGGAAGATTGAGTTACGGCCCTGATCGTTAGACTATTCGTGACGATCCTGTATAAAAAATCGAGACTTAATGAGATTATGCGCTAGGACCTGTGGGCTTTAAATTATACAAGTTGTCTTGTTGCCTGTATTATCAACACGAACTAAGGATGTATAGAGTCCTCTACCTTCTAAGCTGTCTACTTGAATAGATAATTCAGTTGCATAAGGAATGAAACTCTGACATAACCTTACAACTTAGATATGACTATAGAGATACAAATAACGAAAGAAGTGTTAACCTCCCAACAACTTAAGTCGACAGAAGATAAATATAGACAAAAGTGCAGAGTAAGCTATCGAGCTATGACGATAAGAGACCTGGTGTAGATATCTCCTTTAGGTCATCTTCGATTCAGACTTTTTCAAAATGTGTTACATTCATTAGACGTTGTTTGCCTAGACTTCTAGCTGTCCTATGGCATAGTCTATTTTCTATGGACCTAGGTAGATAGCCGAACCATCGGGCAATGCGACATCTATTGACATCGCCGACGTGACTTATAATTTTTTTCACGTGTGTAAAAATTCTAAGTGCCTAACCCATGGTAATTCAACTCATACATCATAAGTTATATTAGTTTATTTAAAGGTTGTCGTTTTGCCATGATCATCGTCTTACCATAACCCGAGTTCGTTCACTGAGGACCTCGGCTGGAAAGCGAGATCCCCGGCAACGGCGCCACCTGTCGGCGTTGCCGGGGGACTCCACACCCAAGCCACAGTATTAGGACATCTTTAACGATAGTCAAGGTATCAAGCAATCAAACATATAAGTCTAAAGAAAACTTCTCATTTTGCCTAGTTCTCACATTCTATACCCGGATGTCGTTCCACCAGGGACAATGGCAGACAACCGTTGTCCCCGGCAACGACACCACGTGTCGGGCGTGACGGTCCCACACCCAGACGTAAAGTATTTTTTTAGTGTCGGACCTCACGGTCGCATCACACAGAAGTTTTAGAAGTGTTTCAGCCAAGGACCAACTCCGACCATGCGCGCCAGCTATACCTCTCGCGGCTCCCTGCGACAGGACAGAGACCCCGCGAGGTACAACTCACCTCCACCTGCGGGAGTTGTCACCATCCCTGAGGTGGGTGTATCCCTGCTGAGCTACTGACTCACGTGCGAAGGCTTTTACTTGCAATCGCAGAGGTAAGCCAGCCGAGGGCGTTTGCTCGATCGCCATAGCATAGGCATACACGCTGTTGAACGCCTAAGACTGACCCGTATATACGTTGGGCATTGGGACGCTGATCTCCCGGAGCGACTTACAAATCAGGTCGACTCAACTAACGAACGTTCGCTCATACTACACTTTGCCTATAAACGGTTTTTCTATAGGTACGACTCACAACCTAGTTTGTTTTCTAAAGCACGATCCCTTCAACTATTGAATCATCAAGGGTTGCATATAAAACATATACCCACACTACCTAGTAATTAAGTCAATTCAGCACATCTCTCTATGAAAAACCCTTTAACCATAGCATACATACATGTGAAGTGAGAAAGGTAGAGTAATTAGGCCAGAAGATGTTACATACACATAACACATTTACATAAACAGTCCGAATTAATCAAGGAAAACATAGGTCATTGACCTTTTAAACATGTACAGATGAAATGATCATAAAATGAATAAGGTTTGTCGCCTTAGCAATAATCCTAATCTTCCTAACAATCAGGGAAAAGGCGCAAGGCTGGGTACTCAAACCAATTGCGCACTGATGGAACGTCTGGATCAAGGCCCATGATAGCATAACTTTCTCAGTGGGTTACCGTGAATAACATGTGGCTGGTCATTTTACTGACCTGCAAACAAAACAAAATGCATTACACAATTCTAACAGAGTTAACCATTTAATCACTTTCACTCACATTACACTTACACTTCCAACCTTTCAGTACGACGTCCCCCTTTTTGACTTAGTCATTCAACCATATCTGTCTTCAGTCATTTCAAGAACCCCTTTTTGACAAAACACAGAACTTTTAGACAATGACCCAAAAATCAGAAATGCCTTTCAGTGCAAAGGTTGATGCAAAGTGTGGGTGTCGAGGATGAGTGAGGGTTGAGTTGGCGAACCAACCTGTTACCATAAGGCAACAACATGCAGTCTTGTATAAACTCATAATGAGTCTCCTTCATTAGGATGACCTGCAATCACACGCAGACCAACACAGTCTCAACACCTCTTTGCCATCGACATGACCCTATCTGAAGTTCAATATAGTGAACTTCATTTTAGTCGGGAATAATATTACATCGACATAACTCCTTCTAGGCAGCCTTTCTAACCACTTATCGGATCAACTTTTAGGGATAGTCATCTGAAGGAAGAAAAGTATAGAGTTAACGTCGCCAAAATTTTCCCCTTCAGACATACATAGAAAAAATATCATCCATCTCATATGGAGTAGAATCATAACATTGACATCAGTCAATAGGTTGACGTAGCAGGACATGTCATGTGGGGTCACATCCCTTCTACCTCCACCTCAGTAGAATCAGAAAGTGGTCTGTTAATAATAAATCAATCTCTTTTCAGGGTTTTCACAGTTCCCTGTCTATCGAGAAGATTAGTAACAGTATGGTAGACCACTCGGGATCTACTCATCTTCACTGGCGTCTGTTTGAGATAGGGCAGACCTCGATGACCTTGCTCTTCCTATTCACTGTCCTTCATTAGATCAAGGATAGGAGATAATAAGGCAGGCTTCTCGGAGCCTCGCTCCTCTTACCACACTGATCTTTGTTACTCTAGTGGTCAGGCAGGCTTATCGGAGCCTTGCTCCTCTTACCACACTAATCTTAGTTACTATAGTGGTAAGGCAGGTTTCTCGGAGCCTCGCTCCTCTTACCACGCTAATCTTAGTTACTATAGTGGTAAGGCAGG
>BFEA01000547.1:860370-894061 GCA_003427395.1 Chara braunii | reverse complement strand
ACACACACACACACACACACACACACACACACACACACATGTGCACGGGTGGCAATCCCGCGGACGAGCCAAGGCGATGGCGCTGTCGGCGCGAATACCCTTACAAGGGTATCCGCCCTGGTTTTGGTAGATGACAGGAAAAATAGGTTCGGGTCAAAATAAGTCGTGCGAGGCACGGCTGCGCCCAGGGTTTGCCTTGGCTAAGTTAGGAGGTATGTGGGCGCGCAGTTTTAAGGCGCGCGCGTGATTTTTTCGGATTGATTGGGCACGTCGGCGCGGGTGCCTAGCAGCCGCGTGCTTAGTTATAGGTAGGAATGAGGCCGGGCTGCTTTCTCAGGTCCGGGCGCGGTGCCACACCACCTTTATTGGATTTCACGCAGACCAACCCTAGGCTTGGGCTTAGCCCTATTGGTTACGATGTTGAATTGCGGCTACAGAGGTGTGAGGATCGAGGCCAGCGGGCGTCGGCGCAGGAGCAACAGAGCATTAGAAGTACTGAGGGGTTGAGGGTCCCGCGGGACTATCCCCCTTAGTGTTGTCGGGGGAGTCCGATCGCGGGCCCGCTTTGCAGGGCCGAGGAAAAAGCTGTGGTAAGTTTCGCCCTCCGGTCCTCTTAGTTTCTTGTTTTTATTTTTCTAGAGTTGGCTTAGAATTTACTATTATTATTATTTTCTTTTGTTCTTTGTCTGAGCCCAGGACAGGTTTCAAGATCAGTCACGGACAAAGACCCAAGTTCGGGTTCTTGAGTGATCGAAATGCTGGCGAAATTCCTCGACCCCGGCTGCCTTGAAACGCAGACCGAGGAGTCTAACTTGCATATGAGTCGAACTCCTTTCAATATTTGCTACTACCACCAAGGTTTGCGCCAGGGCGTGCGACACCTGGGACCGAGCTACGGGCTTGAAGCCCCCTCCCCAGAGCTATAGCCGCTGGCTGTGTGAGCCACCCGTTGGGAGCCCGAAAGGGGAAGGCGGCCCTGCTTGGGCAGGGCGCTTGGAGATACGGTAAGGGCTGATGTGCTGCTGCCGCGAACGGGCCGTCCGTCGGGCCTGGGTATGAGAGCGGAGTGGCCAGAGTTGTTGGACAAATCGGGTAGGGCCACTGCGGCTGTTGGGCGCTGCACTAAGGAAAGACGGGCAGCGGAGTAACGGGGAGGTAAGTGGTGGAGTGGTGGCTGAACCGGGATGGGCCAATGGGCCAGGTACATTTGCAGCAGGGAGAAGTGAAGAAGGTGAGGAATAGTGAGCAGACCGAGCGGGGTACGGAAAGAAAGGTGGGCGCACACTTAGCCGGGATACAGGGAGGGTACGGTGGTACCGCCGTGAAGACTGATCGACAATTTCGGGCACGGGGGCAAAAGACTACGTGACCGACCTAGTAGTGAGAACTCGCTGGGAGTATTCGCATAGCCGACAAGCTGGCTGGGCGCACCAGACTGCGCAGACTTTTATCGATCGTTGCCAGTGGGAGGCCGCGCCAGCTTAGCGGAGTGAAAGGGGGCAGGGAGCCAAGAGCGGTTGACTGCGCTGCGGGGAAGGAGGCGCAAAGAGTTAGGAAAGGAGGGTAGCGCGGTGTGCGTGAAGGAAAGCGGACCAGGGGCAAGGCGCAGTGATGAGCAGAAGGGAGAAAAGGGAGGGACGAACCCGCCACGGATTCGCGTTAGATGTTTTCTATGGAGAAAGAGAAAACTGGGAATTACAAAAGTGGTGTAGCTCGCCCGTCTCTCCACGGAAACGCTGTGAAACCGCGCGTTCATTGAACGCAGGTTTTCCGCTCAGAAACTGAACGGAATGCACGTGCGTTCAATGAACGGGACCGAACGCGGAGTTCAATTCCGCGCGGGGAAAAAAAAAAAAAAAAAAAAAACCCTCAAAAAATTCCGAAACAAAAATATGTTATGAAGAAAAATAAAATAAATACCTTTGCCTGAGCATTACATATAAATTCGTTACCAAATTGGGAAAACAAATAGAAAATAGAAAATATAAAAAAATACAAAAAGAATTGAAATTAGTGAGCGAACACGATTTGACACCGCCATCTTTGGCAATTTTTTATTATTTTTTTTCTTTGCAAAATGACTCCAAAATTGAGAGGCATGTACCTCACATCATACAGAACTCATAAAAACAAAATCAGAAAAAAAAAGTTATTTTTAGGCATCGAAATGATTTTGTTTTAAAAAAGTAAAAAAAAAAAAAAAAAAAAAAGAATTGAACGCCGTTCAATTTTGAACGCGAATTTAAATCCGCGTTCAAACGCACATTTGAACACGAACACACGTTCATGGTGTTCAAACGGTTACACAACGGAAACACGCGAGTGCAAGGATGAGGTTGGGGTTTTGGAGTCGGGCGAGTGCATTGAGAAAATCAGAATAGCGAGAAACTAAGTAGGCCGGTCCGTAGAGTAAGTATGAAGTAAGACATGGCGGGAAGGAGGTGAACGTGGCGGGGTGAAGAAGACAGGTTTCGGACGTTCCTCGATCATTTCGAGAGATCTGAGTGCCCGCCCGGAGGTTTTTGGCATTACGAAAAGGGCTGGTCGCGTCGGGTTGGCATCAAAGTAGCAGCCCGGTCGGTGCAAGCGATAAGAAAGGCGCCGAGCTATGGCGGGAGCAGTAATGGGGGGGGGCAAAGTGTTGCTAGCCCGGGCGTTTCTTAGTCGTTTTTGGTAGTGGGAAAGGTAGAACGGGAGTTTCGGACCATGGCGAGATGAATGAGGACGTTAGTTTTGATAGAAGAAGGTTAGTTTGCTCACCGTGAGGAACGGAGGTTGCGTGAGGGAGGAATATCAGCGAAGTGGCGACGTATTTTTCCATGTTCTAGTGGTAGGTTCATCCGAATCTTGCTCATCCGCACTTTACGCGTTGGATGTGCAATGAAGTGAGGCTGTACCGATGATGCTCGCTATGTGGTGATCCTGCTCATGCTTGTCTCCGTAGTCACCGCGTGCTGATTGTACTCGTCGCCAAAATGTCGGGGGTAGTCACACTGTTGCCCATGGTTGGGCTCAGGCTGCAGAATGGACCGAGATTTGGCCTACAGTGGCCGTCTTCTCCCTTTCGTTGACATGTTACTAAAGTCGGCAGCACTGTAGCCGTGCACTTGCATATGAAGGTCATACTAAAGTTGGCGTGTTACTGCGGATGTCAACGGGATGCCGAGTGCTCGAAGTAGCACCTACTTCTGTTATATACCTTGCGCTGTGTCCACGACGTCTGTCACGGTCTTGTGGTGCTGGGGCGAGGAAGTTTGGTAATAATATTACTGTTATGACTCGCTACAGGCCGGGGTGCTGCTTGCCTATTACGCAGTATTGAATATGGTGCGCTGCCAAACTTTTGTTGAGCCGGCTGCAGCTCGGTACTGTGCTTTTCGATAGGAACTGTTAGCAGTTGTGCTTTGGCTGAGCGGCATCGTGGCAGCTGCAGTTAGTGGTGATCTGCTGTAGCAACAGCCCGTGGCCACTGCACACTTCGACATTGTGCCCAACATACCGAACGAGCGGCAGCAGGGCCAGCCATGAGGGTGCAGGATGGCGTATGACCGATATACTTTGGATCACGAGCTTGATAGAGTGGGACAATTGTGTTTGAGAAAGAGGGGTCATTGCTGCCACCAAGGGAGTCGTCAGAAGGGCTAGTTTCACGCGGGATGGCTTAGGTTTGACCAAGCTGCTACTGTTTGGCCATCATTGCGGGGCCCTCAGGCCCGTCAAGATATCAAGGCCCTCTCCTGGGAGTTGAGTTGTCCCCCTCTTGTATCTCGAAAGTCTCAAACCCCTCATTCTGCCCTCCTTACTCTAAGTCTAGTCTTGATCTGAGAGGAAGGCGGCAGGCGGGATTGCAACCCGTAGGACCGCAGCAAGGCCTACGTGGGAGGTTACCCCACCGATTGCGGGAGCTCTGCCGGAACTCACGAGGAGTTCTGGAGGTAGGGAACTGAAAGGTAACTGTTGCTTTCCCTCTATAAACCCAGATTGTTACCCCTATCTGTACATCTTTCTGTGTTTGACTGAGTACATTACATGCACCCCTACTCTGGCCTTTAGTTTGACTTTTAGGATATGATTCAATCTAAGTAAAGGAATGCATGTGTACTGACAGTTTCAGTTTCTTGACTGCCTGAAAGCAGATTGTCACAATGGATTGCATCAGGGGGGAAGGTTGGGAGAAAGGTGGTTTTGCTTGAGATTGGAAGAGTCTTATAGAGTCAGGCATTGTTCCATAAGTTTGGATGACCTGACTGTTGTTTTTATTCTGTTTTCTGAAAAGGCCAAGCTTTGTTTCTAAGATGAATGGCTTGGTCGTTGTGTTTACTTAATTTCGCCAGGCTTTGTTTCTAAGATGAATGGCCTGGTTATTTTTTTTGTGGGGTTTGGTTATGCAAACTTGAGGACCAAACTTTGTTTCGAAGATGAATGGTCTGGTCGCCGTTTATTTCTTGGTGGTTTCTGAATAGCCTCTGGGCTTAACTCAGAGTGTCCTGCCTATTTTTCTCTGTGCTGAGAAAAAGGGGTTGAGCTTTGTTTCTAAGATGAATGACGCAAGTCTTTTGTTTGTTTTATTATGAGGGAGTAATTTCCGGTGAGAACGAAGCATGTTCCATAAGATTGGATGACTTTGGACTCATGCCGTACACAGATGGATCAGAGAGAAATGAGTCCGGCGGAGAACCAGACACGTTCCATAAGATTGGATGGCCTGGCCCAATGCCTCGCACATGTTGGAACCCAAAATGTTATAATTTGACATATCTTATTACTATTCTATTTAAGAACAGGCTGGTCAGACAGGGTCCCATAAGATTGGGTGGTCTAACTATAGCTTATCGTAAACTTGAATAGAGTATAATTAAGAATATAACTGAGGGTAACTTTGGGCGGGTTGAGCTTTGTTTCTAAGATGAATGGCTCAGTCCTACGCTCAGCTTTTGAATACTAAGTTCAGAAAAGTATGTATAATTTGGATATTAAACAGTTCAGGGCGACTAAGCATTAAACTAAGATGAATGACTTAGTCGTGTGCCCAAAGGAAGAGAGAACAAGTGGTGCAACCTGTTCGTGTATATTTAATGGTTGAGTCAAGCATGTTCCAAAAGATTGGATGACCTGACTTTACGCCTTATGTAAGCGGGGTACAGAGGGTTAAAACATTGAAAGACTATGAGTTATTGTTTGCTACGTTGACTTGGGGATGGTGAGAGTACTTACCTTTGTGGCTTGGCCTGCATGTGACTGAGTGAGGCTACTGCTTAGTCTGAGTTTCAGGGTGATAGGTAGTCGCTTTACTCGCTCGCCACGTGCTAGAGTTATAGGAGTTAGTTTCAGTTTCTGCATTTTTTTAGCTAAGTTCATTTTACTTAGATCAATTTTCGCATTTTCTAGGATCTTTTGTTATACTTGGCTTTGTATAAATTTTGGTAAGCTACTTTCTCTACGGGAAGCGCTGTCGAAATATTTACAAATCCAAGGGGTTAGTGAATTTTTTATCTTTCAAAGTTCAACTTGTCTAAGGTTCATATATGGCTTAGTAAAAATCTGGAAAGTCTCATTTTCTAAAGGGAGTGCTGCCCAAATTTTTACTAATTGAGGGAGTTAGACAAAATTGGACTTTGGGAAGTCAAAGACTACTTCTGTTTTCATATTCGGGCTGATATAAATTATGAAAAGGCACTTTTCCTACGGGAAGCGCTGCCGAAATTTTCTTAGTTTAAAGGAGTTATACTATATTTTGACAGGTGGCGATTCTGACGATCCACTCTTTATAGGGGAGATTATGTCAGGATCTATGCTTCGGGCATTGCTTGAAGGTAGATTTAGGTTTAGCTAATTAGGATGAATTGAGTGAGATCGTGATATGGAGATTATCCTCCAAAAACTTATAGGTTTAGCCTGAGGGTTGACCTGTCATGTGTTAAAGGTCCTCTTGACCATCTGATTCAGGATTTGGACTAGATCCAGCTTGATCCTACGAGGATCATCTTCTGTTATCACTAATAACAGGTCGGTTGCCGATTCGCCGGTCTACGACTCAATTCCAACTCACCCTCCATACTCAACCTAAAAGGCTTCAACCCTGGTGATTTTGTTGTTTCGTTAAGGTTTCACTCGGACTTTTATTGAATGGTCATTTAACAAAGGTCCTGAGTATTTAATTAAGGCTAGTTGGACATGAGGTTAGGGCTTGCATGGCTAAAGCGAGGGGTATGAGTATAGAGGTTGGTTGGGGTTGACTCCGTGTAGTGCGTGGACTGTTGTCTGGCTGTTTGATGTGATTGCAGGTGTGTTCTATGACTCAGATTTTGGATTTGACTGCCTGCGATCACAGATATACATTTGATTGTAAAGAGCCCCACTGTGATTGTGAGAAGTGATCGTCGCATACTTATCCCCCCTTATACATGTATACATGGGTGTACCTATGATGAATGTTCGCGTGGCGTAGGGGGCCCCGTACTAAAAGCTTACTCAGAAGTTAAGATTTAGAGACATATGGAAGACCCTTCCTTTTACCTGTTTGCTTCGTGGGGGTTTCTTAGTCGGACGTTGGTCCTGGGCTGGGATTCAAGGTCCTTGTCCAGGACATCCCAAGCCCTAGACTCTGCGGGGTAGGGGTCTTCCCTCGCGCAGTGTCTATCTGTCCTGCCTGTCGAGACACCCAACCCTGAGGGCATAAATGTCGCGAGGGTTGAATGACATGTCCTTCAGCCGTCCAATATCGTGAAGGGTAACCCCTCACGATACATTCCTTCAGCCATTCAATATCGCGAGGCCGGAGCCGCGATTAGCACGTATGACTAGCATCGTCGGTTGGTATAAGACTGACCTGCAACCGCGCAGCTTTATATCAAAATCTTGCGCACAACGTTTCGCCGTCCTAGTGTCTAAAAGTTGTGGGATTAAGGGACTTGCACGTATGCACAAATGTTTGGGATTATTATAGGTCGCGGGTACCAACCAAAAAGGGTACCCAAGTTTATGATTTTTTTTGGGATAGGGGGACCTTCGGCCTATTCTTGCTTCTTAGAGTTTTTACTGTTAGACATTGTAGTCCGTGGCAGCCGTCAAAGTCAAACCCCTTTACTTATGTCCAGGCCTGGAGTGGGGCTCATCTCCAGGGAAGTAAGAAACGACCGCCACCACAGGTATGGACCTGTGTACCACCCACTCTGCACAGGGTGCAGAAGAGGGTGTGTGGTCTTCAACCGCACATCACGGTTGTCTAGCACCGAGAGATTAACCCCTCGAGGCGCGTGTCAGCCGACACTTGAGTGTCGAAGGTGACCCTCGATTATTATCTGAGGCCCCATGATTATGGGTACTACATAGTACTCCATGCTGGTGACCGCTTGCGTACGTTTGCATTGCTAGTCGATATGATAAGGCTCTACGGCCGTGCAATTTTTATATTGAGCCTCGAGCGTGCCGATGACTTGATTTCCGCAGTGAAAAGTTATGGGATAGACACTAAAGGGACTAGGAGTGTTGTCGCGTTGTTTTTAATGTGTGTGTGT
This sequence comes from Chara braunii, assembly GCA_003427395.1. Classification (NCBI taxonomy): domain Eukaryota; kingdom Viridiplantae; phylum Streptophyta; class Charophyceae; order Charales; family Characeae; genus Chara; species Chara braunii. Next base: position 886,544 of record BFEA01000547.1, on the reverse strand, counting down.
GTTTTTTTTTTGCGTTTTGTAGAGTGGTGTGAGCGTGGCGAGTGGGATACGTCCTAGTCGACAGACAACGGCTCATGCTTGGGACTTCAGCCCCTCAAGACGTCGGTTCGCGTGCGGGTCTGATAGAGGCGTATTACCGCTCGTACCCCCCTATGCCACAACGAACGAGAAACGCCCTCGCCTGGTCCACCTCTGCGATTGCAACTGATTAGCTTTCGTACTGTGGACTGGTAGCTCGGCGAGGATACGCCCACCGAAGGGAGCTGACAGCTCCCGTAAGGTGGAGGCAAGTCGTGCCTCGTGTAAGCCCTATCCTGTCGTAGGGGCTCGCGGGAGGTATGGCTGGCGCACTCGGCCGAAGCGGCTTGCGAAAGCTCCATGTATATTGCGACGAAGGATTGCGTGACGAGGTCGGTAGGGTCCCGCGCTACCCTGTGCGGTGCCAGACCGATGCGATCGACAGCTTGACAGCAGGCGAGCCCAAGTGACGGAGTATATTTTCATGTTGTAGCTGGAGATTCGATCGATTTTGCTCAGCGCATCATTGGAAGTAGCGCGAAGCTACATCGAGGTAGGAGTACACACACGCTCACTCACACTTGGACACACACACATATCCATGATAATGTATGTATCCTTATTCTAGCGGTAGATTTGTTCGATCAAGCTCATCCTATCGATGAGAGTAGCGGGAGGCAACCGCGAGTTGAAAACTTACCTGTTCTATCTCTACTCGTCGTCGACATCACCGCCCCTGTCGTTGGCAGCTGGCTGCTTTCCATTCCGCAGCAATGTGCAGCATTCCATGACCCTCGCACGAAGCTCGACCGGTACAAGCCCGCGTTCCAACATGCCGGCCGGGTGATGGGTAAGTCGCCTTTTCCCTTTTGCCTTTCTCCTCCTTTCTTCTAGTTCTTTTTTTTTTTTCCCTTCTTCTTCTTCTCCTTCTTCTTCTCCTTCTCCGTCTACTTCTTTTCCTCGTTCTTCGTGCTTTATTCTCCTTACACCATACACGTTCCAGGATGACATTTGCAGACCTTCGTAAATTAGTTGACAACCCCACCATACACGTTCCAGGATGACATATCCTATCTCGTGTTGATGAACCCGTTTGACATAAAGATAGCTGGGGGATCACCATCTATTTCCGTGCGGCAGGTAGTTGTCGCCTCCGTCATAGACCATAATCTAACAAGTCCCAAATACTTTTCTCCTTCTCGGTAGTAATGTAATCACCAGTCATCAAAGGGTAGGTGACAACACCCCACTATAAACCAGAAACATAGTTCCGACACGTCTCTCACTACTCCTTTAGAAGACGAATTTATAGCTCATTCAAGCCATCTTTCAGGGAAAGGATAACTTTGGACTGCAACTCCTCCAAGAGTAGACTCTACACATTGACCACCTCTCTAGAGAATCTCTACTCCCCAGAAGTCGGTCACTCCATTCACCTTCGATCCCTCGTCGAACGTGGATTTTGCGTAGCATTTCTACTCTTTATAAGGAGAGTAATCCAGCCATATAGGTTCAAGTGAATAGATATAAACAGATATTCATATTTGATTATAATGACGGATTAAGGCGTACAGGCTTAAAACTCAGATGGGTAACTCAAGCACGTCATCATGTATAAAAACGCATTAGATTTATAGTCTAATATGAATAGTATTAAATAGGCTTGACTCGAATAATCTTGCACAAATGGATAAATTTCATAGATAACTCAATTGAATGGCCTTAAAAGGAAAAACATTAAGCGCTTATTTTCAATTGGATATGCTCTGGTAGGTGATATTGGACTAGATGAGCTCTGACAGATACCCTCATACCTGAATCTTGCCACCAAGCTTAACATAAACAGGATGATTTAACACCAAACCCCTCACTGACTACACTCAAGATCAGGAACCCTTGGTTACCCCTGATAAAGAAAATAAACCTTTAAAATCATCCCAATAACGAACTCAACCCACATCGACTCTTTCCTAAAACGGAACTTTTATTAAGAACCCATAGCAAATAAGGGTCCTTACTGACACCATTCACTCTTGTACCTCTTTATATTCCCGGGAATGCGCTTGACTCACTATCATGCTATTCAAATACTTCACTTACCACTTGCTGTAATCGATCGAGTTATATTTTATCTATAAACAAAGAAAAAACTATACCTACCAAGGACATAAGCCCAAAGGGATCGTCTCATGCTTGTTCATATCTGTTATCCCAAAGGAGGTGTCAAAATCCTCCATCACCTTTCATTTTCTTCCCAAACGGACACCCTCTCCATTATGAACATTGTTATTGACAAGAGGAGAAGTATCGAAGTCACTGTGATTTATTCTCCCTAGAGGGTGTTTTTGTCTAACGACCTAGACAAACACTAAATCGCCACTAATCCTGATTATATTTCACGTTAATAGGATGACGCCCTCAAATGACCTCTTTGTACAATAGGTATGAGATTAGCCTGCACAACTCAATTAGACATAGGAAAAACAGTGTCAGGGTGATATATAATCTACAATCCGTTGGTGCAGCCTGAGACACTACGGGAGGGTCAGGCACATGCGACGGCAGCGGCGGAAGAGCAGGTCGAGGTGGTTGAGGAAGGATAGTCAATTGCTGAAGTCGACGCGCCATAGAGGAAGAGGGGGAAGTGTATCATGTTGTATAAATACGATGACGCGATTCGAAACGTGGGGGCAAAGCGCCGTAATGTTGTTCGTACTTATAAGAATAATAAGTCATCCTTCTAGGAGACGGCGTGCGTGCTCGCAAGTCTTCCTAATGCCGATGCAACCGTACCCCTTCTCATTCCTCTTCCTCTTTCTTTCCGTCCTCCCGCTCATCTCTTTCTCTTGTCAAATCAATAGGCTTTTATGCGGCCTTCCCTTGCCGCCCACCTCTTCCCCTTCCCGTCCCTTCTACTTATTAAAAGATCTTTAACAAGGACCTTAGAAGTGGGTGTTTGCAAGGTCGTTACAGGGATGAAAAGTGTTATAGTTGGAAGAAATTAGCATTGTCGATAACTTCTTTGGCAGATTCGACAACGACTTGTCAAATTTTATTGTACCGCTTGGTTTCTCCGCTGTCCCTACCAACTCTTGCTTTAATAAGAAATTTGGTGATCCTTAGTTGTTATTCGTATGTCCCCTTATGAACAAACAAGGGAATAACTACTTACTTGGGGAAGTGATAGTCGTGCAGACGAACATTTGTAGAATGCGGTTGGCGAGATACTTCAACTTATACCCAGACTTTCATAGACAGAAACGTGTACTTATACACCAACAATTATCCTTCAGTAGTCTTCTTACTAACTAATGGAAGCTATATAGTATTCTACTTTTCGTTTGTCGTTTTGCTAGGGCTTCAATTAGCCAGACCCAGGTCCGTTCATATAGAACCTCGGCAGGCAACCGAAGGTCCCCGGCAACAGCGCCACCTGTCTCGCGCGACGGTCCTGCACTGTAATGGGAGCGCTGAACCTCACGATTGTGTCACGCAGGATTTTTGTTGAGTCGAAAAGAACCAGTCACCACTCTGACCGTGTGCGCCGACTATACCTCCCTCAACACCCCACGACAGATCGAGGTGCCATGAGGTACAACTTACCTCTACCCAAGGGGCTGTCACCAACCCTAGGTAGGTGTCTTCCTGTTGAGCTACGGACCCACATGCGAAGGCTTTCACTTGCTTTTGTAGAGGTAGGTCAGTCGAGGGTGTTTGCTCGATCGTCGCAGTATACATATGGGGTACGAGCGGTAAGACGTCTAAGACTGGCCCATTAGTCAAGTCAGGTTCAAGATATTAATTCCCCTGTTTTGGACTTCTTGATCTTCAGGTCGGACTTTTTAGAAGACTGTCTATTTTCTCTTCTAAATCTAAGATGTATTATTCTCCTGACAATCACGATTAAGGTACTAATCAAACCATCTTACTATCAAGGGTATTTTATCTTACTTAACAGGTTTTGACTTAACTGAATATTAGATATTATAGAGGTTGTATAGGACAAATGATGAATATGGGAGTATCAACTCTAAGAACCCTTCCCACTTTCATAAGTGTTGTGTGTCATAGACTCTTCAACAGATCACGTCCAGTTCAATCCAAAATCACGCATAAAACAGACTTGCACAAGATAATGCAAAGACAGTTCACATGTCACTAACGGCATCAACCATCAACCATTGACATTGTCCCTCACTCCCCAACCATGTATGGCAGCTCTATCTTCCCTGAGACGTAAGACCAACCCCCTCACATTTTCTTCAAAGGACCCTTAAGAGTGACCAGGACCATTTAGGCAAGGACTAAAGGTGACAGTTTTACTGACCACAGGGTTTGACTTTAGATGTGGGTATTAAGTCAAGGGAGAAACGTAGAATCGGTAACAACTGACCTGTTATCGAAAGATAACAGAAAATCAAATAGGGACATGCACACACATATGTTAACAAAGATTCAACATCTCCGATTGTTTCTCACTTATTGATATCTAAGGGTCAAGCCTTTACATCTGGCCTGTGAACTCTGGGATCGACATCCCGAGGTCTAATCCCTAGCTCTACTCTTACAGAACTTCCCTAAGTCGTCTGTCACTCACTCATTTTCCTCAAGGAGTTTCATGTTTGTGTCTTAGCTCGTTTTCAAGGAAAATCATATTTCCTCTACTCTAAGTCCTCTCATCGTCTCTCTCTAGAACAAGCACATCCTTTGGTGTTTTTGTAGTTGAGATTAACCCATTTACCGGTGTAGCTTCCCTTTTCGAAAACCATGAACCGACAGGGACTACGTGGTGATCTTTATTATTCCTAGTATCTTTTTTTCGTAGTCCTAACGTTTTTCTTTGTTCTTCTTCGGATAGATGAAGTCTTGCTCCAACATGAGTATTGTTTTTTCCCCTTTCTTCCTTTTGTCCAGACATACACGAGTAGCTGATAGATTCAGACATGAACCTCCTGCTGCCTGATAAACTTCAAGCAGACTGTTAGTCAAGTAGGTGGTTGAATAATACGCACAGGAATATTAGACCACCTTTCCAATTTCATTCAATACACTTGCGAATAGTTAGTAAGGGACAATACACGAGACTTGTTTCTCATGAGCAGCTGGATAGCTCGCATAGGAGTATCCCTCTTGAAACAAATAGTCGAGGATCCTACCTGAGCACCCCACTACTTGTTTTAGTTATCATTAAGAAAAATTAGATTTTACCCCCTGCCGGTTAGTAAGGGTCTAAGTGAATAACAGGCGACCCACACAAGAGCCCCCTACTATCATGTGACCAAATACACGGTCCACTTCACGAGTTCAATAGGACGATCCTCACAATGGCATCTCATTGACCTCTTGAGGCCAACCGAGCTGAGACCTTGTTAGTTTGGACAAAAAACAAGTGCTTAGGATACTCCTACAGGAGTACCGTGCATGGTAGGTCGGTACAAAATTAAGTAAGTAATAGGCTGACCCTAACAAGTCCCCCCTTACTACTTCCTTGGGTAATAAGTAGTCAAACTTTTAAACAAATAATAGGATGACTCCTACAGAAACCTTCCTACTACCCCTTTGGTGATCGGACTCTCAAGGAGTAAGTAAGTCAGTAGAGAAAGACTAGCAATGTAATTTTCTACTTCTTGCAGATCGTTAGTCAGTCTTAGGCTCAAGTGTGTGAATAGGATGACCCTCATTGGAGGCCCCTACTACACCTTAAATAACGGGAAAGACTGAATCTTTCCGAGCCGTTAATACGAAGGGAAGTTAGTACCGAAATCCCTCATCCCTTTGGTTTAGTACTAGATAAACAGTTTGTTAGTAATAAAACATTTCATTAGCCATACGTAGGCGAATAGCAAGATTACTCATACAAGAGAATCTATCGCTCAATCTCTCGCATTCCGCCTTTTCTTCTGAGTTCGTTGGATATCAAACAAGTATTAGGAAGGCTCACACATGAGATTCCTACCACTTACCTGATTCATAGGTGATCGGTAAAGCAACCTTTTATCGAAGTTGTTTTAACCGTCCGCCTATTGCATTACACGCAGCCTTTAGTCAACAGGCGTTGTCGGGCGCGGCGGTTCCACACCCAGACATAAAGTAAATTTTGGTGTTGAACCTCACGGTCGCATCACGCAGCAGTCTTAGAAGTGTTTCAGCTAAGACCAACTCCAACCGTGCACGCCAATTAGACCTCTCGCAGCTCCCTGCGACAGGACAGAGATCCCACGAGGTACAACTCACCTCCACCTGCAGGAGCTGTCACCATCCCTTAGTGGCGTATCCCTGTTGAGCTACTGATTCACGTGTGAAGGCTCTTAATTGCAATCGCAGAGGTAAGTCAGTTGAGGGCGTTTGCTCGATCGCCGTTGTCGAGCGCATCGGTCCGGCACCGCACGAAGCAGCGAGGGACCCTCCTGGCCGCGTCACGCAGGAGTTGGATATTAAATCCTTCGTCGCAAATACACATGGAGCTTCCGCAAGCTGCTGCGGCCGAGTGCGTCAGCCATACCTCTTGCGAGCCCCTACGACAGGATAGGGCCTACACGAGGCACGACTTACCTCCACCTTACAGGAGCCGTCACCTCCCTTCGGTGGGCGTATCCCCGCCGAGCTACCAGTCCACAGTACGAAAGCTAATCAGCTGCAATCGCAGAGCTGGACCAGTCGAGGGCGTTTCTCGTTCACTGTAGCATAGGGGGTACGCGCGGTAATACGCCTTTGTCAGACCCGCACGCGAATCGACATCTTGGGGGGGTTGAGGTCCCAAGCGCGACTCGTCGTCAGTCGACTAGGACGCATCCCACACACCACGCGCGCACCACTTTACGAATCACAAAAATATAACACACACACACATACGAAACGACACAACACAAACAACTCGACAACGCTCCTAGCCCCTCGGTAGCCATCCCATAACTTTCCGACGCGGATATCGGATACGCGGTACGCGCGAGTCTTAGTATAAAACCGCACACACGCAGGGCTAACTCATATCGACTCGCAATGCAAGCGTACACAAGTGGTCGCAATCATGGCGTACTATGTAGTACCCATACTCGCGCGGTCCTCGTTAATCTCGAGAATCGCATTCGACACTCAATTGTCGGCTGACAAGCGCCTTGAGGGTTAATCTCTCGACGTTGGACAACCGCCATGCGCGATTTAAGATCACACACCCTCTTCTGCACCCTGTGCAGAGTGGGTGGTACACAGGTTCATACATGTGGTGGCAGTTGCTTCTTACTGTCCCGGAGATGAGTCTCACTCCGGGCCTGGGCGAAAGTCAAGGGGTTTGACTTTGACGGCTGTCACAGACTGCAATGTCCAACTATAAAAATCAATAAGCAAAATCAATCAATAGAATAAACAAACACCCCATCACTCATATATCAATTCGGAACTTGAGATAACAATAAAAGGACGGGGAAACATAAACTCATCAGGTTTGCAGATCGTGCGACAGATGGTTGTTATTCTCACTGTCTCCAAAGTATGGCTTATGTACCAAGCTCCAACATACTAACCTGCATAAAACACAGGCGCACACAATAACCACATTGCCATACACCAATGTGGTCAACTTTACTGTTCCCTGTAACTCATGCCACGCCTCACACACTCAAGCCCCAGTTATAGTCCAATTTTCCATAAATCTCATAAGTCCTTTATAATGACCATTTAAAAGAAGCTCGGTTAAACCCTCAAAGAAACATATCAAACCTCAGGGCTAAGGCAATCAGGCTGAGGTACAAGTGTAAGCAAAGTTGTATCGTGAGCCGACGAGTCGGCGATCAACCAACCGACCTGTTATCAATGATAACAGAAGCTGATCCTCGTGGGATTAAAGTGAAACTACTCCAAATACTGAGTCAAATGACCAAGAGGATCTGTAGCACAAGACAGGTCAATGCCCCAAGCTAAAATCATAAGCTCTTGGAGAATGATCTTCATATCACAGTCTCACTCAGAATCCTCCTAATTAATTATGTCTAAGTCTACCTCTAAGCCAGCGCCCAAGGAAAGGTAGACACATGGCATAATCTCCCCTATCCAGGGTGGATCGCCAGAATCGCCACCTGTCAAAATATAATCTATCTCCTTTGAATCAAGAAAATTTCGACAGCGCTTCCCGTAGGGAAAGTTGCTTACCAAAATTTATACAAGCCAAGTATAACAAAAGATCTCAGAAAATGCAAGAATCGACCTAAGTAAAAATAAACTTAGCTCAGAAAATGTAGGAATTGAAACTAACTCCTATGGCTTTAGCACGTGGCGAGCGACTAAAGCAACTACCTATCAAACTGAAACTCAGACCAAGTAGTAACCTCACTCAGCCACATGAAGGCCAAACCACAAAGGTAAGTACTCTCCCCATCCCAAATTTATCTAGGCAACAATAGTTCATGATCTTTCAAGGTTTTAACCCTTTATGCCCTGCTTACATAAGACATAAGGTCAGGCCACCCAAACTTATGGAATGTGCCTAACTTAGCCAAGGAGTATACACAAAACAGAGGGCACAACTACTTCTCTCTTCTTTGGGCATATGACTAGATCATTCTAGTCGCCCTTAACTTTTTAAGATATCCAAGTTATATATACCTGTCTTTACCTTTGTCTTCTAAGGCTGCATATGACTGAACTAACTTAAGTTCAGTCTGCCCCAGTTTACCACCAGTTTTATTCTTAGTTATACTCTCTTCAAGTTGTGATAGGCTATAATCAGACCACCTAAACTTATAGAACAGTCTGATTACCTCGTTCTTTAATAGAATAGTAGTAAAATATAAACAAGTTATAACCATTGGGTTCCAGCATGTACGAGGCTTTGAGCCACACCCCCTGAACTTACAGAAGGATCTAACTCTCTGCCAGATTCATTTCTCTTTGAGCCATCATGTGTGTGGCATTGAGTCAACCCCCCTGAACTTACAGAAGGGTTTGCCCCTTTGCCAAATATTACTTTCTCGTAATAAAAGCAGGAAGAGACTGGACCACCTGAACTTACAGAACAGCCCTGTCCCCTCGTTCAGAAACAAAGAAACTTAAGAAACCCCAAGAAACAAGGCAACTCAGGGTACCTAAACTTACAGAGCGCCCTGAACTCCTGAAAATTGAACACAATCAAGCCCTCGCAAACCAAAGCAGTCAGGTCTCATAAACTTATAGAGTGTCCTGACCCTCCATGCAATTCGAAAAATAAAACACAGCGGTCAGGCCATCCAATCTTATGGAACCTGCCTGACCCTATACGACCCTTTCAATCTCTAGCAGAACCACCTTACTTCCGCGCTTCCCCCAGATGCAACCCCTTTTGTTCGCAATCTGCTTTCAGACAATCAACAAGGCTGAAACTGAGGTTGCACACACGTTCCTTTTCTTTAGTCTGACTTATGTCATGAAAGTCAACCAAGAGCCAAATACAGGGTTCACACTATACATTCGGTCAAGTGTAGAAAGATGTACAGATAGGGGTTATAACTGGGTTTATAGAAGGAAAGCAGCGGTTACCCTCCAATTTTTTGCCTCCAGAACTCCTCCTGAGTTCCGGCAGAGCTCCCTCAATCAGTGGGGCGAACCTCCCACAGAGGCCTTGGCGCGAACTACGGGTCGCAATCCTGCCTGCCGCCTTCCTCTAAGAGCCAATAGACCAGACTTAGAAGAAGAAGGACAAAAGAATAGGTTTTTAGTCTCTCAGGTACAAGGGGGGGTGCGCTAAGACTCGCAAAAGAGGGCCTCTTAAATCTTCCTTCACCTGAGGGCCCCCTCAATGGTGGCCGAAACGACGCAGCAGCTTGGTCAATGTCAAAGTCAAACTGTCGAAGCTAGTCCTCTGACGACCCTTCAATTCGCAACAATACCTCCCTTCGCCACTGCTCCATCACGCCTCAACAACAACCTTCCTTTGCAACCCATTCTCCTCGCCCCACTTCTCCGCTTCCCTGGGCGCAACCATGTGGTCTTTAGACGGCTGCAGCCAAGAGTCAAGACGACGCAGCTGGAATCGAATAGCCGCATGCATGCCAACATAGTGGTCAACAGCACATCGTACCGGCTCACCATAGCAAAAGAATCAAGGATCCGGGGCAACATGGTAACAGCTGAAGGCAGCCACAATCAGGGGTAACGCGGTCTGCAGCAGGCAGCATCAACCGACGACCAGCTGCAGCAACCACTACTGCCAAGTTCAGCACATGATATGTGCAGCCACAATACCATGGCTCAAGCTCGGGCCACCTTGCTACTGCAGTCTGGCTTTTGGCTGGGCGACATACAGCCCAACGCGTAAGTCCTTCGGCGCCGTGCTGCCACCCTGCTGTCCTCACCTCCCATTCAAGGTAAGCTCTGTCTCCCCTCCTCTGGCTTGCATTCGCTCCTCCTACTGCCTAACCCTTGCATCCGCTCGCGCACGACGACTCCACTCATGCTGCCTTCCACTTCAGCTTTTCACCCAGCTTGACGCCGTAGCTCAGCCTTCGGCCCCCCACATCGTCCAAAGCTCGACCCAAACGGATCCTCTGCAAGGCGCTGCCCAGGTATGTTCTCTCCCCTCTGTGTACAACCCCTCCCTCTCCTGCTGTTCTGATCACGCACCCACGGACACCCGGTCCGATTGTGGCAGCGAACAAGGCGCCAGACACCGCAACCGGTAAGTCGCAGGCCCCGTGGCTATCCTCTTGCTGCTGCTCAGTAGAACGAGCAAGCGATCGAATCTACCTCCCGAACCAAGAACGACCCACCACAGGTTCGCACTGCTGTGCTCGCAACGAGGGCTGCTCTCCCCGTGAGTGAGACGGCAACGCACCGGGAGCCAGAAAAGTCTCCGACCCTACAGCCATCCATACGCCGCCTGATCGATAGGATGAACAAAACCGAATGAATCTTCCGCGAGAATACGGGAAGATACATCGTCGTATTCTCTCCCGCCGCCACTACACACCATGTCATCAAAACTGCGGCCTCGTTCTTCACGAGGAAGACCGCCCATGAAGCTCCCGCCGCTTAAGCATGACGGTGTGTTCGTGCAGGCAAATCCCGCTCTCCCTCGTAGTCATGATGAGCAGAAATCGAGTGAACCTGCCCCTGAAACATGGGCAGATACGTTGTCATATTCCAATCCAGTCCTCGGGGCAGCCTGTACTGTCGACCCCGGCCAAACAGCTAACCCGTAGACAAAGCCAACACCACCATCGACATCGTCGTACTCACGAACCTCTATTCCGACCCTCAGCCCACTTGATTCCATCAAGAATCGAGTGGTATCTCGATTCCTTCCCCCGCCATATCCACTATCTTCGACACCATCGCGCAGTCCCTTTTACAGCTCGCTCCCTATTTACTGATCCCCTCCCAAAACTAACATCATTGCTGAATCCTCCATGGCTTAGAATCCCAAAATCACCTCTTCAATCACCCGTTTCCACCAAGAAACGGGAGATATGAACTTTTAACCTCCCCTCCTTTTCATCTCCCCCCATCTCCACGCAGCAGTTCTTCCACTAACCTCCCTCTACGCTCGTTCTCTTCCAAAACTAACGTTATAATCGTGCCCGCCCGCCTTTAGAACCCCTATTCCGCCCTTTTCCCCACCCGAATTCGTTAGGAATCGGGCTAGCTATAGCTCCCTGACCGCGCGGAGCTTGCCGTCCGCCATGGCTATCTTCACCCGCCTGCACCTGGCACGTCCCTCCGTCCCGGTTCATTCACTCCGTTCCCGATGCTCAACTACCTGCCGGCCGGCCCGCTGCTGCTTGCACAGTGTCCGACAGCTACGGTGCCCCAACCTCCTTACCTCTACCGCCTGCTACTTATTGATCGGCCCTCAGCTGCCCGGCCTGCCTCCTCTCGCGCTCGGCGCTTCTCACCAGCCTGCTGTTGCACAGCGCCATCCGGCCCGCCCGTTGCCCGTCGCTTCTCCTACTTAGCGCCTGGTCACTGCACCGTACCGGCCTGTCTTCGCCACTTGCTACCGCCGAGCTGCTTGCCTCCCCCACGCATGCACCCGGCGCACTCTCTCATCCCGGTTCATCCCACCATACACACCCTCTCCCCCGCTCCGCCCAGGCAGGGTTGGCCGCCCCTTCAGGTCCCCAGCGGGCAATCCCCACACAGGCCGTCCGTCCTACAGTTCAGGGTGCGGGGCTACTGCCGGCCCACAGCTTGGTTCCCTATGGCCCACGACATGCCATAGTACGGCGGTGGGCCTTGCCATAGCGCCCCGGGCGTAGTCCGCCAGGTCGCGGGTCCCAACGGCCCGCTTGCACTCAACCTCTCACAGCAAACCGCGGGGCGGCCAGTACACCCGCCAAGGCCCCGCCGCAGATATTCCTCCCTCGCGGCGGGTCAAAATCGCCACCGTACGTTTAAGGTCCTCGACTGCTGTGACGACCATCGAGTCCGGCGTCACGTCCGAATTATGCAAAATGTCGGAACATGCAAGAACTTGACACAACAATTATTTAATATAAAGTACAAGCAAATGTCGCGCGTCCCTCTGGCCCGTGACGCTGGGCACGCCTGGGCAGCGCACAGTTACGCTTCACCGTCAATACCCCGCTCTGCCACGTGCGCCTCTCGCCTTGACAAGAATCTATGCTTCCGCTCACGCGCACGCCGTCTGGCTACCGAAACCGCACCGGCGTGACTTGCAAAAAACACGCCAAATACCCTTGTAAGGGTATTTGGTACGACAGTCTTCCCGGACCCTATTGAGCGACGTCCCCGTCGCAACAAGCAATCGCGATGAGCATTGTCCCCATATAGTTCTTAGACGAAATATAGGATAACTCCCTCGGCCTTTAACTTGTCGCTAAAGTTGTTTAAAGCAGTTACTAAGCTATATCAACTCTAGACCTCGGTTCCTCGAGACCCCTCGGGTAAAAGCCAAGGATCGAAAATACTATTCAATTCTTGACCAAAATATAAAAACTCACAACAGCCGAAGAATCGGCTAACCACAAACACTCCTTCACAATAGTCGAATAATCGACTAAGCACAAACACTCTCCCACTTCTAATTTAACAAAGTGGACAAACCCACTTTCCACCCACTATAACCACGGACGGGGAGTCATCCAGAGCCAAACTTAGGATTACAACACTTCCGGCCTCTTTGAGCGATGTGTTATTGCGCCGGACACTCCGACAACCCACACTACTAGCTAAGCCTCCGACCTAGTGGTGGGTCCAATTTCAGGACCGCGATCTTCAGATAGACTCTTTTCTTTTTACCCATCAATTACTCACGCTCAACCGATTTATACACTCTTTTACAAGCCCTCTCTCAAAACAACACCTCATTGTAGGATTTAGTCAGACGCCTCAATCTTTCAGTTAACCAAGAAGATTGGGGTGTTTGACCCCATCATACATACCAAAAACGTACCTTATGGGCAGGGTCCCGTTAAGCCCAGTCCCAGAAGGCACTATTACCATTCAAAAGCGACTCATTTTACTAACTCATCAAAGGTATGGGTGGTAATATTCACTCTGTCTTTCAAAATAAAGAAAGTCACCCCTCTTCCCCATAAATCCTACTTTTATGAGTGTGATCCTTCACTTTTATCACGCACTTTGCTACTCTCATCCACAATTTTTGTTCAGCGAGCCACTCTAATAACCCTTTTCAAACAAAACTCAACGCCACTTTCAATCAAAATTATAGCCGATTGGAGGACCCCATAATCAGGCCGATCCTTCCCGCCACAGATGGCACTCCCACCGGCTATTAGCAAAAACATGAGTTTCTCTCAAGGAGCCTTAATAATGGAAGTCCCCATCACAGACTAGACCGCTTGTGGCCCATAAGAAGCCGAATAAGGGACTTACGACCATCCTTACCAGCTTTTACGTGACTACGCAAGCGGAGATGCCGAATTGAACGGATTTTTTCTTACCCCCTGCCACACACAGAACCACCCGGGACTCACAGCCCCTGGCTGAGTAAGGGCTTTCTTACATGACAGGTTTTCCTGCCGCAGATGACACGCTTACTGGCAGTTGAGGTCCAACAGAGCAGAAATGCCAATTTGGTCGGAGATAATATTCTAACTCCATAAAAATTCTTTTTAAGTCACCCCCTTCCTCTCAAGGGTGAACCTTTCATAATAGTTTTTAAGACTCCTCCCACTCTGAAGGAGAATCACCCATAAAAATCTCTCAGTCATCCTCCCACTAATGGATGGATTCGTTTATAAAACCTTAAAACATTCTTCACTTGACAATAAACCCCAAACTTTTGTCAGGCCGCCCTCGGGCATAACCTCTCTCTTAATATGAATTTCTGGACTTTTTAAGCCTTCCATAAATATCCCACAAATAATCACGCTTTCTTCGCTTCATTGTTAATTAAAGTAATACACAAAAAACTCACAAGGCCACTTTGATGAGAATGCCAATAACAACCCAAACACGCACGATCCTGCAACCTGGGGGAATCAAAACTCATATTAATAAATAATTTACAGAAGAAAATCAGGTCATTCCAAGTCTCACACCCCCACAATCTCAAATTATCACAAATTCATATCCCAGTCAACAAAAGACCCTGTACAGCGTATCACACAGGTCACATACACGAAATACTATCAAATGTTCTCGCACAATTGGGTATGCGTTTAGCGTACCGACGATAATTTCTTAAAAGACCTCTACTCGTATTTAACAAAAGCTAAAGCCAGCTCAAAGAGAGGACGATCAGACCCATAATATACGCACAACCCCAAAAAGTAAAAACGCACCTTCGATATCAGAAATATATACAAGAAAGGGGCCTATGTCTCATAAAACTCATAGGTTTGGTAAAGGCAAAATAAACAAATAATCGCTCATTAATTCCACCAATCGGACCTACCTCACTGTCATGGCCTTTCGAGTGTCTACTTGTTAGTCACTTAGGATCGCTGACACCATTCTCATCTAGGCACACAACCTTACCCCTGAATTTCTTTCTTCGCCATCTTACATCTGCGAGAGGTATGACCAGTCTTCCCACAGCAAACACATACTATCCTCACCAACCGTTCTCGCCCTCTTGTATTCCTTCGTACAGTTCGACATACAGCTGACGATATTCCCTTGTCATCACACTGCTTATTAAGATCAATTGCAGTGTGCAGCAGGGTTATACCAACTTCTCCCTGAACTCCTTGCTCCTCTATTCCCTTCTCGTCAGGAGCGTCAAGTGTTCTCTCACAGGTATGGGTTACCGCAATTCTTACTTTTGCCGGTATCTTTTTTCTTTCTCCTCCCGACTCATTTTTTTTTTCTCTGCTCCACCTGTGATTTCGCCTGACGATCTCAGCGTCCTTCTGGGATCCCTCTTTCTTAGCATAAGAGGTGCCTACTGCAGGATCATTCGCCCCCTTTTCAAGCTCACTCTTCTCACTATCCAACGCCTTCTTTCTTTTCCTCGCTTCTCGCCGGGTACGGCAGAGGTACTGGTCAAAATCCTCCTGTTCAAGGTTCTCTCGGATCTTATCTCATACTAGTCTCCCTTCTGTTCCGCGAATCAAATCTCGTTGTTCTGCATTCGTGAAGTTCATGAGCATACCAATCTATCTTCTCAAGATCGTCTTTGGTCAGTTGCTCCTCACCTAGCCGGTACTTATTCCACATGTCATCATAGAACTTCCTCCACGATGACCCCGATCTTCTAACCAACCCCCTGACTTCACCCTTCAAGCCTATACAAATATACTTTATCACTTCTTCCAGCATCTGTCCCTCACTCCATTTGCAGTGGGACGCTATTTGTTCAAACTTGTCGAGGAAGTCAGAAACATGATCGCCTTTGAAGAAGTCGATCTCAACCTTGGGCAGGTTGTCTCGCTCCCAATCTCGCCTTTCCAACAGAGAAGCGAGTTTCTCGGCCTCGATCTTTCCTTGAGAACCCTCCATCTCGAGCTCCCTCGACCCCACCACCTGTTGAACAACAACGAGCGGCGTTAGGGCCGAGATGCGAGAGGAGCTACGTGACTAAATCAAATATAAAACATATCCCACTAAATTATTTTCGACACTTCATTATAAAAACGCGCATAAGAATCTATCCAAAACAATGACGATACCGAAGAGAGTCTTTAAGTAAATATCTATCAAAAATAAAACACAAACATCCATTAATAAATCCCTCCAATCATAACTCATGCATTTACCACTTATGATTGCCATTATCAAGGCAAGGCGCGATGTACATTTGTCACATAGGTGGATACTCCAAACACAAATACAAAATGCAGCACAACCCATGATAAATGACATATACTGATAACAAATAATTTCTACATGACACCACAATTTATCTGTAACGGTTGTAACTGACGGACCCAATATGCTTTATAAACAACCATATGAGCGCAACTCAACTGCCAGTTATATACCAAGATAACTCTCAATAACGTATTTCCATATTCTATAAGGTAGAGGTAGGACTGGCAATGAGTAAATAACATGATACAATTGTTACCCCTTCAACTCTTAAGCGAAGCATATATTACAGAGGGGCGGTGTAATCCTCATAAGATAACATCTCGACTCTTGAGCCCCGCTTTAAAGATCAAGCCTCACCGCATCCCTCTCCGACTCCAGCGCTTGTACCTCACTGCCCCTTTCATGGTCAAGTGGACAACCCCATTCAGACTTATCAAGGCAACGAGGAGCGAACTCGCACCTTTACAAATATGGTGGCCCTACTTAGTGAGAGACGAGTCTAGGTCGCTACCCCAGAACTGCTCTCACTAAGCAGTAGTTGTTTCACCTGGCTATCACAGCCTCAGAAAGGTAGCAAGTCCTTTCCTCTTTTTTCAACAGATAATGTAGTTACTCTCCCATCACAGGAGAGACAACAACACCCCACTAATGGACCAGGAACATAGTTCCGGCGTGGGTCTCACTATCAGTTTCGAGACTAAATACCGCTTCCTTAAGCCTCATCGAGGGAGTACCAACTCAAGAATGCAGTTCCACCGAGGACCAATTATACACGCCGACTAACTCCTCTCCGGAAGAACCACCTTCCACAGAAGCAAGTCACCCCATTCACCCCTGGTCCCATGTCAGGCGTGGGTTTCATGCAGAATCTAAATCCTCGTGGAAGGCAATCCATGCATACGCCATCAATCAGACATCAGACAAACCACAATGAAATCACGTATATAGAGACGTCCAAACAAACCATCACAAATGTCATACATACATATATCACATATAGTTAACACATAGGCCTCTCTTCGGAATAGCCAAACCACTATCCTAGTGGCCACTACTTCTCGAGACTTATCGATAGTTAGCCAGACAGTCCGCAAGCGACTCAGATCATCACCAACTCACACTATCGAGGAGTCTAAGCATCGTACAGGCCGTAGTACCTATCGCATCACATCTCGGTCTGGCTCAAGGAAATATTTTTACAATTAAACTCCTTACTTCACACTTTATCAATCATCCCCTCACCCATGTTGTTCTCGTATCCGCAACTTTCTCTAACGCAGGGGCCACATGACTAGGGGAGACGCTCCATCTTAACTTGACTATCCCCCAAGACAGACTTAACACAACAATCACGTAACGAGTCAATTAGCCTTAGATTCCAATCATAGGCATACTCAGCATTGTCAAAGCCACCTCACTCATTCTTAGCCGAATCGAGCCCACAAAGTATTACCCAAACTCATCAATCATTAAAGCCAAAGAGCCTTTCGACTCCATTTAATCGCATACTAGGCAGTGCTCACAGCGCATAGTCAAGGCGCTTATCGATCCCAAGCAACCCTTACTGCATCACTCAAACCGCACTCACGGAATTAACCCTCACTTCATGCTCTTCCCAATTCCATATACGATCAACCATTCCTCCTAACCCCGTCAATAGAGCAGAAGTGGTCATTGTCTGCGGATTATCAACCCACCTCGAATCAAGGCTCGATTTTAAGGGACCTTTCAGTCTTTACGGTACTTCCAACGATAGTATTAGCCAATCGCTCATACAAGTGTATCAAGACTTCTCATTTGCCTATTTCTCACTTCCATACCCGGATGTCGTTCCACCAGGGACAACGGTAGGCAGTAGGCAGTCATTATCCCCTGCAACGGTGCCACCTGTCGAGCGCATCGGTCCGGCACCGCACGAAGCAGCACTGGACCCTCCCGGCCGCGTCACTCAGGAGTTCGATATTAAATCCTTCGTCGCAAATACACATGGAGCATCCGCAAGCCGATCCGGCCGAGTGCGCCAGCCATACCTCTCGCGAGCCCCTACGGCAGGATAGGGCCTACGCGAGGCACGACTTACCTCCACCTTACGGGAGTTGTGACCTCCCTTCGGTGGGTGTATCCCCGCCGAGCTACCAGTCCACAGTACGAACGCTAATCAGCTGCAATCGCAGAGGTGGACCAGCCGAGGGTGTTTCTCGTTCGTTGTAGCATAGGGGGTACGCGCGGTAATACACCTTTGTCAGACCCGCACGTGAATCGACATCTTGGGCGGGCTGAGGTCCCAAGCGCGATTCGTCGTCGGTCGACTAGGACGCATCCCACACACCACGCGCACACCACCTTACGAATCACAAAAATATAACACACACACACATAAGAAATGACACAACACAAACAACGTGACAACGTTCCTAGCCCCTCGGTAGCCATCCCATAACTTTTCGACGCGGATATCGGATAGGCGGCACGCGCGAGTCTTAGTATAAAACCGCACACACGCAGGGCTAACTCATATCGACTCGCAATGCAAGTGTACGCAAGCGGTCGCAAGGATGGCGTACTATGTAGTACCCATACTCGCGCGGTTCTCGTTAATATCGGGAATCGCATTCGACACTCAAGTGTCGGCTGACAAGCGCCTTGAGGGTTAATCTCTCGACGTTGGACAACCTCCATGCGCGATTGAAGATCACACACCCTCTTCTGCACCCTGTGCAGAGTAGGTGGTACACAGGTTCATACCTGTGGTGACAGCTGCTTCTTACTGCCCCGGAAATGAGTCTCACTCCGGGCCTGGGCGAAAGTCAAGGGGTTTGACTTTGACGGCTGTCACGGACTGCAACGTCCAACTATAAAAATCAATAAGCAAAATCAATCAATAGAATAAACAAACACCCCATCACTCATATATCAATTCGGAACTTGAGATAACGATAAAAGGACGGGGAAACATAAACTCATCAGGTTTGCAGATCGTGGGACAGATGGTTGTTATTCGCACTGTCTCCAAAGTATGGCTTATGTACCAAGCTCCAACATACTAACCTGCATAAAACACAGGCACACACAATAGCCACATTGCCATACACCAATGAGGTCAACTTTACTGTTCCCTGTAACTCACGCCACGCCTCACACACTCAAGCCCCAGTTATAGTCAAATTTTCATTAAATCTCATACGTCCTCTATAATGACCATTTAAAAGAAGCTCGGTTAAACCCTCAAAGAAACATATCAAACCTCAGGGCTAAGGCAATCAGGTTGAGGTACAAGTGTAAGCAAAGTTGTGTCGTGAGCCGACGAGTCGGCGATCAACCAACCAACTTGTTATCAATGATAACAGAAGATGATCCTCGTGGGATTAAGGTGAAACTAGTCCAAATACTGAGTCAAATGACCAAGAGGATCTGTAGCACAAGGCATGTCAATGCCCGAAGCTAAAATCATAAGCTCTTGGAGAATGATCTTCATATCACAGTCTCACTAAGAATCCTCCTAATTAATTATGTCTAAGTCTACCTCTAAGCCAGCGCCCAAAGAAAGGTAGATTTATGGCATAATCTCCCCTATGCAGGGTGGATCTCCATAAATCAAGAAAATTTCGGCAGCGCTTCCCATAGGGAAAGTAGCTTACCAAAATTTATACGAGCCAAGTATAACAAAAGATCTCAGACAATGCAAGAATCGACCTAAGTCAAAATAAACTTAGCTCAGAAAATGCAGGAATTGAAGCTTAGCTAAGAAAATGCAGGAATTGAAACTAACTCCTATGGCTCTAGCACGTGGCGAGCGACTAAAGCAATTACCTATCAAACTGAAACTCGGACGAAGTAGTAACCTTAATCAGCCACATGCAGGTCAAACCACAAAGGTAAGTACTCTCACCATCCCTAATTTATCTAGGCAACAATAGTTCATGATCTTTCAAGGTTTTAACCCTTTATACCCTGGTTACATAAGGCATAAGGTCAGGTCACCTAAACTTATGGAATGTGCCTAACTTAGCCAAAAAGTATACACAAAACAGAGGGCACAACTACTTTTCTCTTCTTTGGGCATATAACTAGACCATTCTAGTCGCTCTGAACTGTTTAAGATATCCAAGTTATATATATATGTTTTCACCTTTGTCTTCTAAGGCTGCATATGACTGAACTAACTTAAGTTCATTCTGCCCCAATTTACCAACAGTTTTATTCTTAGTTATACTCTCTTCAAGTTGTGATAGGCTATAGTCAGACCACCTAAACGTATAGAATAGTCTGATTAGCTCGTTCTTAGATAAAATAGTAGTAAAATATAGCCAAGTTATAACCATTGGGTTCCAGCATGTACGAGGCTTTGAGCCAGACCCCCTGAACTTACAGAAGGATCTAACTCTCTGCCGGATTCATTTCTCTCTGAGCCATCATGTGTGTGGCATTGAGTCAAACCCCCTGAACTTACAGAAGGGTCTGCCCCTTTGGCAAAAATTACTTTCTCACAATAAAAGCAGGAAGAGACTAGGCCACCTGAACTTACAGAACAGCCCTGTCCCCTCGTTCAGAAACAAAGAAACTTAAGAAACCCCAAGAAACAAGGCAACTCAGGGTACCTAAACTTATAGAGCGCCCTGAGCTCCTGAAAATTGAACACAATCAATCCCTCGCAAGCCAGAGCAGTCAGGTCACCTAAGGTTATAGAACGTCATGACCCTCCATGCAATCCGAAAAATAAAACACAGCGGTCAGGCCATCCAATCTTATGGAACCTGCCTGACCCTATAAGACCCTTTCAATCTCAAGCAGAACCACCTTACTTCCGCCCTTCCCCCAAACGCAACCCCTTTTGTTCGCAATCTGCTTTAAGACAATCAACAAGGCTGAAACTGAGGTTGCACACAATTTTCTTTACTTTAGTCTGACTTATGTCATGAAAGTCAACCAAGAGCCAAATACAGGTTTCACACCATACATTCAGTCAAGTGTAGAAAGATGTACAGATAGGGGTTATAACTGGGTTTATAGAAGGAAAGCAACGGTTACCCTCCAATTCCCTGCCTCCAGAACTCCTCCTCAGTTCCGGCAGAGCTCCCGCAATCGGTGGGGCGAACCTCCCACAGAGGCTTAGGCGCGGACTACGGGTTGCAATCTCGCCTGCCACCTTCCTCTCAGAGCCAATAGACCAGACTTAGAAGAAGAAGGACAAAAGAAGAGGTTATTAGTGTCTCAGGTACAAGGGGGGGTGCGCTCAGACTCGCAGGAGAGGGCCTCTTAATCTTCCTTCGCCAAAGGGCCCCCGCAAAATTGGCCGAAACGAAGCAGCAATTTGGTCAATGTCAAAGTCAAACTGCCGAAGCTAGTCCTCTGACGACCCTTCAATTTGCAACAATACCTCCCCTCGCCACTGCTCCATCACGCCGCAACAGCAGCCTTCATTTGCAGCCCACTTTCCTCGCCCCACTTCTCCGCTTCCCTGGGCGCAGCCATGTGGTCTTTAGACGGCTGCAGCCAAGAGTCAAGATGACGCAGCTGGAATCGAACGGCCGCATGCATGCCAACATAGTGGTCAACAGCAAATCGCACCGACTCGCCATAGCAAAAGAATCAAGGATCCGGGGCAGCATGGTAACAACTGAAGGCAGCCACAATCAGGGGTAACGCGATCCGCAGCAGGCAGCAGCAGCCGACGACCAGCTGCAGCAACCACTACGGCCAAGTTCAGCACATGATGGGTGCAGCCACAATACCACGGCTCAAGCTCGGGCCACCTTGCTACTGCAGTCTGGCTTTTGGCTGGGCGACATACAGCGCAACGGGTAAGTCCTTCGGCGCCGTGTTGCCACCCTGCTGTCCTCACCTCCCATTCAAGGTAAGTTCTCTCTCCCCTCCTCTGGCTTGCATTCGCTCCTTCTACTGCCTAACCCTTGCATCCGCTCATGCACGGCTACTCCGCTCCTGCGACCTTCCACTTCAGCTTTTCACCCAGCTTGACGCCATAGCTCAGCCTCTGCCCCCCCACATCATCCACTGGGCAGGCAAGCTCGGCCCAAGCAGATCCTCTGCAAGGCGCTGCCCAGGTATGTATTGTCCCCTCTGTGTACAACCCCTCCCTCTCCTGCTTTTCTGATCACGCACCCACGTACACCCGGTCCGATTGTGGCAGCGAACAAGGCGCTAGACACCGTAACCGGTAAGTCTCAGGCCCCGTGGCTATCCTCCTGTTGCTGCTCAGTAGAAAGAGCAAGCGATCGGATCTACCTCCTGAACCGGGAACGACCCACCACAAGTTCGCACTGCAATGCTCGCAACGGGGGCTGCTCTCCCCGTGAGCGAGACAGCAACGCACCGGAAGCCAGGTAAGTCTCCAACCCTACAACCATTCATACGCCCCTTGATCGATAAGATTAACAAAACCGAATGAATCTTCCGCTAGAATACGGGAAAATACATCGTCGTATTCTCTCCCGCCGCCTCTACACACCATCTCATCAAAACTGCGGCCACGTTCTTCACGAGGAAGACCGCCCATGAAGCTCCCGCCGCTTAAGCATGACGGTGTGTTCGTGCAGGCAAATCCCTCTCTCCCTCGTAGTCATGATGAGCAGAAATCGAGTGAACCTGCCCTTGAAACATGGGCAGATACGTTGTCATATTCCAATCTAGTCCTCGACGCAGCCTGTACTATCGAATCCGGCCAAACAACTAACCCATAGACAAAGCCAACACCACCATCAACATCGCCGTACTCACGAACCTCTATTCCGACCCTCAACCCACTCGATTCCATCAAGAATCGAGTGGTATCTTGATTACTTCCCCCGCCATATCCATTGTCTTCGACACCACCGCGCAGTCCCTTTTCCAGCTCGCTCCCTATTTACTGATCCCCTCCCAAAACTAACATCATTGCTGAATCCTCCATGGCTTAGAATCCCAGAATCACCTCTTCAATCACCCGTTTCCACCAAGAAACGGGTGAGATATGAACTTTTAACCTCCCCTCCTTTTCATCTCCCGCCATCTCCACGCAGCAGTTCTTCCACTAACCTCCTTCTACACTCGTTCTCTTCCAAAACTAACGTTGTAATCGTGCCCGCCCGCCTTTAGAACCCCTATTCCGCCCTTTTCCTCGCCGGAATTCGTTAGGAATCGAGCGAGCTATAGCTCCCTGACCGCGCCGAGCTTGCCGTCCGCCATGGCTATCTTCACCCGCCTGCACCTGGCACGTCCCTCCGTCCCGGTTCATTCACCCCGTTCCCGATGCTCAACTACCTGCCGGCCGGCCCGCTGCTGCTCGCACAGTGCCCGACCGCTACGATGACCCAGCCTCCTTACCTCTACCGCCTGCTGCTTATCGATCGGCCCTCAGCTGCCCGGCCTGCCTCCTCCCGCGCTCGGCGCTTCTCACCAGCCCGCTGTTGCACAGCGCAATCCGGCCCGCCCGTTGCCCGTTGCTTCTCCAACTTAGCGCCTGGTCACTGCACCGTACCGGCCTGCCTCCTCCACTTGCTACCGCCGAGCTGCTTGCCTCCCCCACGCATGCACCCGGCGCACTCTCTCATGCCGGTTCATCCCACCATACACACCCTCTCCCTCGCTCCGCCCAGGCAGGGTTGGCCGCCCCTTCGGGTCCCCAGCGGGCAATCCCCACACAGGCTGTCCGCCCTACAGTTCAGGGCGCGGGCCTACTGCCGGCCCACAGCTTGGTTCCCTATGGCCCACGACATGCCATAGTACCGCGGTGGGCCTTGCCATAGCGCCCCGGGCGTAGTCCGCCAGGTCGCGGGTCCCAACGGCCCGCTTGCACTCAACCTCTCACAGCAAACCGCGGAGCGGCCAGTACACCCGCCAAGGCCCCGCCGAAGATATTCCTCCCTCGCCGCGGGTCAAAATCCCCACCGTACGTTTAAGGTCCTCGACTGCCGTGACGACCATCGAGTCCGGCGTCACGTTCGAATTATGCAAAATGTCGGAACCTGCAAGAACTTCACACAACAATTATTTAATATAAAGTACAAGCAAATGTCGCACGTCCCGCCGGCCCATGACGTTGCGCACGCCTGGGCAGCGCACAGTTGCGCCTCACCGTCAATACCCCGCTCCGCCACGCGCGCCTCTCGCATTGACAAGAACCTATGCTTCCGCTCATGCGCACGCCGTCAGGCTAGCGAAACCGCACCGGCGTGACTTGCAAAAAACACGCCAAATACCCTTGTGAGGGTATTTGGTACAACACCATAGCATAGGCATACATGCGGTTGAACGCCTAAGACTGACCCGTATACGCATCGGGCATCGGACACTGATCTCCCGGACCGACTCACAATTTAGGTTGACTCGACCGACAGACGTTTGCACATACTATGTTTTGGATATAAATACTTTTTATCGGTATGACTCATAACCTAGCCCATTTTTAGAGCAGGATCTCTCTCTGTACTTAAATTATCAAGGGTTGCGTATAAGACACATACCCCATGCTACCTAGTGATTAAGTTCACTCGACATATCTCTTTATGAAAACCCTTTAACCATAGCATACATACATGTGAAGTAAGATAAGGCTGAGTAATTAGGCGAGGAGATGTCACATACACATAACACATTCACATAAACAGTTCAAATTCATCAAGAGAAAACATAGGTCATTGACCTTTCAAACATGTACAAATGAAATGAACATGAAATGAATATGGTTTGTCGCCTTATCAATAATCCTAATCTTCCTGACAATCAAAAAACAGCGCAAGGCTGGGTACTCAAACCAATCGCGCACTGATGGAACATCTGGATCAAGGTCCAGGATAGCATAGGCTTCTCAATAAGTTGTAGTGAATAGAGTGGTTGGTCGTTTTACTGACCTGCAAACAAAAGTAAATGCATTCCACAATTCTAACAGAGTCAACCATTTATTCACTTTCACCCCCATTACACTTACACTTTCAACCTTTCAGTAAGACATCTCCCTTTCGACTTAGTTATTTATCCGAATATGATTTTAGTCATTTCAATAACCCCTTTTGACCAAACACGGACCATTTAGATAATGACCTGAAAATTTATAAAATGTCTTTCAGTGCAAAGGTCGATGCAAAGTGTGGGTGTTGAGGGTGAGTGAAGGTTGAGTTGACGAACCAACCTGTTACCGTAAGGCAACAGCATATATAGTCTTGCGTAGACTTATAGTGAGTCTTCTTGAAATTTAAGATGATCTGCAATCACACACAGGCCAACACGGTCTCAACACCTTTCTCCCTTCGTCACAACCCTATCTAAAGTTCAATATAGCGAACTTCATTCTAGTCGAGAATAATACTACATCGATATAACTCCCTCTAGGCAGCCTCTCTAACTTCTCATCAGATCAGTTTCTAGAGATAGTCGTCTAAAAAAAGAAAATATAGCGTTAACATCGCCAAAACTTTCCCCTTCAGACTTCATAGACAAAATATCATTCATCTCATATGGAGTAGAATCATAAGATGGGTCTCAATCAATAGGTTAAGGTAGCAGGACATGTCACACTTGGTCACATTCCTTCTACCTCCACCTTTGTAGAATCAGAAAGTGGTCTGTTAATAATGGATCAATCTTTTTTCAGGGCTTTCACCGTTCCCTGTCTATCGAGAAAATTAGTAATAGTATGGTAGACCACTCGGGATCGACTCGTCTTCACTGGGCTTCTGCTTGTGATACGGTGGACCTCGTGGGGTCTCGCTTCTCCTATCGTTGTTTCGTATCGAAGCACGGTTGGCGGGCAATAAGGCAGGTTTCTCGGAGCCTTGTTTCACCGTCTTACACTGACGCACGGCTGGTTGGTAATAAGGCAAGTTTCTCAGAGCCTTGCTTCTCTTATCACCGTCCGTACCGTTTATTGCGATAAGGCAGGCTTCTCGGAGCCTCGCTCCTCTTATCGCTCACTTACACTGACGCACGGGTGGTTGGTAATAAGGCGGGCTTCTCAT
>BFEA01000547.1:847656-860195 GCA_003427395.1 Chara braunii | reverse complement strand
AGGCGGGCTTCTCATAGCCTTCCTTCTCTTATCACCGTCCGTGCCTTTTATTGCGATAAGGCAGGCTTCTCGGAGCCTCGCTCCTCTTATCGCTCTCGCTAGTTTACTCCCTTAGAAAAACCCCTGTGTCTGAGTGTCACTGTATTTGTGTATGTATCACAGTGTCTATACGCGTGTCCCAATGTGTGGCACCGTGTTTGTCACAGCGTCCGTGTCACTTGCGTATGTGTCACCGCGTGACCGGGTGCGTGTTTCACTATGGATGCGTGTTGGACATAGTGTGACTGTGTGACTATGCGTTACAGTGTGACTGTGTATCTGATATGTCTGTTGTATGTGTGCAGGTCACAATCTGATCGTGTATTTTCACTGCGTACTCTGCATGTGTCACAGCGTGACCTTGTCTGCGTGTTACAGTATGTTGTGTGTCACTCATGTATGCGTCACCGTATATGTCACACTGTTGTGTGTGTCCCAGTATTTCATTGTGTCTGCTCCACTGTGTCTACGTGTTTCACAATGTCACTGTCACTATCTCAATACCTATGTGTGTCTGTGTATGTCATTATGTTTTACTGTGTATGTGTGTTCACCGTGTGCTTTTGCGTGTCACAACGTCTATTTGTTTGTTGTCACAATGCACTGTCTGTTTGTGACTGTCACAGTATCTGTGCGTCATTGTGAACCCTGTGCGTATGACTGTATGACTGTCACATTATTTGTGTGTGTGCAACACTATAAGAGTACGTTATTTCACCGTGTGTCGCCGTGTCACTTCTGTATGTGTCACATTGTCTGTTTGTGTCGTAGTGTGACTGTATGTGTCACTGTGCATTTGTGTGACACTGGGCACTGTGTATCTGTCACAGTGTGTGTGTCTCCATGCATCGTGTCACTATGCCACTGTGCATTGTGTGTATGTTACTCTGTATCTCTGTATCACTGTGTGTTCCTCAGTGTGACTGTGTATTTGTATCACAGTGTCTGTGTGTGTTACTGTGCACCTGCGCGTGTGACTGAGTGACTGTCATGGTATTTTGTGCGTGTGTCACACTGTACCTGTGTGTCGCTGTGCACCATGTCACTGTGTATCCATTAGTGTGCAATGTGTGTTTTGTTGTGTTTGTGTATGTGTCACATTATGACTCTGTGTGTGGCTGTGTACGTTACAGTGCCTGTGTGCCACGGTGCATGCGCGTGTGTGTCACAGTGCACAATCTTCCTGTGTGCTCCTGTGTTTGTCACAGGGTACTATACGTTTCTGCAGTGCGACTGCACTGGGTCAGCGGTACATCCCCATGCAGTCAGCGGTACAGTCCCAGTTAGTCCAGGTCCAGTCAAGCAAGCTACAAAAGCATAAATCAAGGGGCAACAATCAGTCATTCATTCATTTCCTGCACAAGCCATGTGGAAGCGCTACCTGAGCGACTTGTGCGAGGTGGTCTGCAGTGAGCCCGAAGACGAAGTGGGTCGTGACAGAGATAGAGTGTCATAGTTAGTGTTAGTAGTAGTGTGTCACTATGTGTGAGAGTGTAAGAACAGTGTGTATGAGTGTGGGATATCCAGGGTGATCCTGTGTATGCGAACAGAGAGAGTTGTGTGGGCGCTAAGTCGCCACAGTCATTGAAGTGAACTTAAATTTAAACTGTGTTTCTCGATTACAATATCTCTGAGTTTGAGTGGGCGATTGTCGCCGGTTTGTTGCGCACATGTTTGCATG
Source organism: Chara braunii (assembly GCA_003427395.1). NCBI lineage: Eukaryota > Viridiplantae > Streptophyta > Charophyceae > Charales > Characeae > Chara > Chara braunii. The sequence goes on along the minus strand of BFEA01000547.1, from coordinate 858,475 downwards.
CATGAGAAGTGTGAATGAAAGCAAGTCTTATTTCACTAATAATAATAATAGTAATAATAATAATAATAATAATAATAATAATAATAATAATAATAATAATAATAATAATAATAATTGACAGCATCATACACACAAGACCAGATAGTCGTGACCTCGAACCAACAACAAAATTCCATCACGAGTTTCACCAAATAAGAAGACACCAAAAACTCATAATTGACAATGTTGGTAAAGTCTCATCATCAAAATCGATGAAGAACCAATGTTGATATCCTATCTGGCGTTCGACGCCCAGACTACAGATGGCAGATCCTATCTAGCCTAAACTACAATGCCGAATGATGACGACAACAACTTTCCTGAAGTACGAGCATACCGTGACTAATGTCGCACGCTTCCACCACCAGGTATGTCTCGCGCTTCACTCACAACCTTGTTCCCCAACACAAAGACGCCACTTGCACCCAGAACCACCATGCACCTAATAATAATAATAATAATAATAATAATAATCATAATAATAATAATAATAATAATAATAATAATAAAATCCAAGAAAAAATGAGGGACGGCGAACTTCAAAAATCAAACAACACCATACATGTGACCAGATAGTCGTAACCTCAAACCAAATGCAGCATTGCATCAGGAGTCCCACCAAATAAAAGCACAGCAAAAACTCATAATTGACAATGCCGGCATAGTCTCATCATCATCAACAAGAACCAATGTCGACATCCTACCTGGCGTTCGGCGCCAGACTACAGATGGCAGATCCTATCTAGCCTACTACTACAACGCCGAATGATGGCGACAACCGTTCTTTGGAACTACGAGCGGATCGCGGCCAATGTCGCACGCATCATCACCAAGTATGTCTCTCGTATCACTCACAACCTCGTTCCCAACACACAGATCCTACGTGTACCCAAGAACCTTGATGCTCCCTCTCTCTCTCTCTCTCTCTCTCTCTCTCTCTCTCTCTCTCTCTCTCTCTCTCTCTCTCTCTCTCTCTCTCTTATACACACACACATGCACATATACACACACACATGCCAATGTATATTTCCATATTGTAGGGGTGAGTTCATTCGCTTTTGCTCACACTATCATGAAAGCACCACACTCGGCCGCGCGATCGGTATACTCGCTTACACACTTATACACGTAGATGTAGTAGTGTTTGGTTCGGGGTAGTAGGTCGCAGTGATAGGAAACTTACCTAATCTCTATCTTTGTCCTCGTCGCCGTCGTAGTCATAGTTGTCGTCGTTGTCATCGTCGCCGTCGTCTAACCGCATGCTCAGGTAAGTATTTTTCTCCCCTCGTTCTCTCCTTCTCCTTTCTTCTTCTTCTTCTTCTTCCTCTTCTTCTTCTACTACTCTCCTTCTCCTACTCCTCTCCTCATCGCACGCCCGTTTCTTCGATCCTCCGCGCATGCACTCCTACACGCCCTACTCCCACTCACGGCGCTCCCCTTTTCTCCTTGGCAGCCATCTCTTTTCTTTCCTACCGCTCGGTCTCCCTGCTTTCTCCGCGTTCTTCCTCGACTTGTCACGTCGAGAACTGCGCCCGTCTCCTCTTACCCCCGTAGGCCACGCTCGCGTTCCCCATCATGTCGGGCAGATGACGAGCCCAGTCTCACGTCGCCATCACCGTTCACAAAGCCAGGTACATTGCTCTTTCTCCTTCCCTCTCTTCTCCCACTACTACTTCCCCGTCTTCTTATTTTTTTCCTCCTCCTTCTTTTTCTCCTTCTTTCTTCTCCTTCTTCTTCGCCTTCTTCCTCTTCTTCTTCTCCCCACGCGCTATCTCCGGTGTTTTCCGCTCGCTCATCGGTCGCCTTCCGCTCGCGGTGACCCACTCCCCCACGGCAGCGACCTTCACCACGTCGCAGATAGATCCTGCATGATCGCGGTCGCTACGGGGCCGAGCTGCAGCAAAAAAAAACTCCCTAGTTTCTTTCACTGAATCTGCCCCGAATTCGGACGCAGATTCATGAACGTGAATCTATGAAGACCAACTACGGTTGAAAACAAAAGAAAATAAATAAATAAATAATAAGAAAACTAAAAAGAAAATGAATCTAACCAAAAAAAAAAAAAAAAAAGTAAAATCCAACTACCAGTTACATGTACCGGCCAAGTGTCGGCTCCCCGTTAAGTAGGGGCTCAACTAACTATAACTAATCCTAGTATTCACTTCGCTGGTTCAAGTCCCGGTTGTCTGAGACCGGGGCAAAATACAGTTGAGCTCCTCGTTAAAAGGGAGCTAGCTCAGGGGTCCATAGGCCTCGATCCCTGCAACCCCTGTTTACCAAATAGCACATAAACCTGCTGAGCTAGCTCCCACTTCGAGTAGAAGGGGAGCAACTCTGTATGTGTAACGTAGTTGGGCTCAGTCCGACCATTGGTCTGAGCCCGTTTCCCAAGTTTGTATGCGTGCACACTTGTTGGTTTGTACGCCCGTCCGAGTGTTTATCGTACTGAGTGAGGGTGTGACCCGCAGCTCTGTGGGCGTGCGTGCTTGCTAGTCTGCGTGTCTGTCTGAGTGCTTGTCGGCTTGAGTGTGTGTGTGTGACCCCTCAAGAACACTCAATTGCTCGAAAGGTCCGAGGGTAAGTACTTACCTGTAGCCATGACATTGAGGGTTGCCGCGGGAAAAACACTCAAGTGGCGGGCAAAAAGGCCCGCGATACTTAAGAGTAGCGGGAAATAATCAAGTAGCAGGTAGGTCGGTGCTACACCGAGTAGAGATAGATGTGTCGGGTACTCGAGGTCGAGCAGAAGAAGACAAAAGTTGGTATTTTTAGACGCGCACCACCACTTGGTAGGCAGGTACCGACCCAAATCTCAGTGTGTGTCGTAGATCTACCTGACACAATACTAAGCCAATCAGCCCCTCGACCTTTTCGGTCGGAGGGTATTACTACTGATCCTAACCATCACAGTGCGCGGCATAATAACGCGCGCTTATACTCTCGAAATTTTCTCACCGATTTCGCCCCGGCCTCATTGGCCGAGGACTTCGTTTCGAGTGTCACGCTAAGGCGTACACACCCTTTCCATTCCAGACCGGTGTCGTCATGGTAGCCGACGTCGTCACTGTGTCGAATGCAAAAGCATGGCCAAATACCCTTGTAAGGGTATTTGGTCCGACAACGAAATGATTCTTCACAAAAGTCTTTACCTCACTTGCCATACACTTTGCTTGGTCATAGTTGGGCAGTTAGTTCATGCGGCTGCGACATCAAGCAGATCTCTAGTTAAAAAAGGTGGTCAGGTAGGACACACTTGAGACCGTCACCGTTTGATTGTGTCAATCGTCCCCGTCTTATAGCGCAAGTGTCCAACCCATACATGGGCTTTCTACTGCCTTCGGAGACTGGTCCGGTGGGTTGACAGGGCGACCCTCATAAGAGCCTCCCCTTATCATTTCCAAATGTCAGACATCTCTCTCCTTCACGTCGACAGTCGATCCGACAGATGGTAAGGTAACTCACACATGAGTACCTCATTGCCATCCGTTCGTTGAGTCAGCACATACACAAGTAGCACCACGGCTGACACACGAGCCTCCATCGCACCACTCTATTCTCCAAATCCAATAAATCCTAGGTTCCTTCTCGGTTATTTTAAGTTCCTTCCTTCCATCAGGCGGGATTGTTACTTACGTCATACATTATTTTCCGTTTAGATACTCTTAGTCATGAAGAAAACACAAACAGTATGTTGTACAGTCATGCATGTAGCCTAACACCGAAATGTAGTTTGTAAAGGTATACGAAAAAGGAGTAGGTGACGCGTACCTCATGGTTCCCTGCCTCCAGAGTCCCTCCTAAACTCCGACAGAGCTCCCACAATCGCCCCGTTATCAGTCATGTCTAGTCTATGCAATCGATGGTCTGAGTTTTTGAGTTAGTAGAAAACCCAGGATTGTCTCAGTGACAATATACCTTTAGTCATTTATAATTAAGAAGGTAGGTATCTTCGAGAATCATTGCAAATGAAAAAAAATGGAGGAGGATGGAGGAGGTAGGCACCATCACCCAGTGATAATATCTCTCTCCTCTCCACTGCTGCACATTCTTTTCATTTCTGCCCTCCGTTTAATACACAATATTCAATAATAGCAATAGCAAAATGGAAAAAATAAATAATAATAATAATAATAACCGTAATAAAAATTGGGCAACTAGCGGAATGACAAATTTTATATCGCAAAAGTTTTACTTAGAGTCAAGGAAGGCGGACACGATCCTGAAAGCAGCAGTGTACTGATATTTCACCCATGGAGAACCAAAGTTTCAAATCTGAATGTTAGAGAGAGCGTACTCTACACTCTCGATGGCACCAACATAAGTATTCAGAGCCTTACTTTCGCCCAGACTACTACGTGCAGCTTTTATCAGACTACGAATTAATAATGCATCCAGTTGACATCAGCAGCGGAACCGCAATACATGCATACGTCGGCTACGCAAACCATTGTCAACACCAGGTACGTACCTCGCGACATCATCACCCTCATCTTTGTCTCACTTTTCTCTCAATCCCTCTCTCTCTCATGCGCACGCACACAACTAGAGATTGAGAGCTCACACGAAATCCACACAGGGGATCAGAGATGCAAAGTTAAGATATGTGCAACTTGGAAATCCTAGCAATGCACCAGACTCAAACTGTTTTGGAGATCCAGGTACTAAGCGCTCAACAACGAGGAATACAACAACCCGAGACTAGCTCCTTCGTCAAAGGTAAGCGACTCTCCTCTTCATCTACGTATGTTTGTCTGTCTGTCTGTATCTGGCTGTTTGACAGTATGTGTAGGTTTGTCTGTCTGACTATGTTTGTTAGGTTGAATGTCTTTGTTTGTTCTCTATGTCTGTTTGGTTGCCTGTATGTGTCTGTTTAATTGAATGTCTGTGTCTGTTTAGCTCCCTGTCTGTGTCTGTTTGGTTGCCTGGCTGTGTCAGTTTGGTTCAATGTCCATGTGTGTTTGGTTCCCCGTCCGTGTTTGTTTGGTTGCTTGTATGTTTGTCTTAGTTTATCTGTTTGTATGTCTGCTCGTCTGTCTGTCTGTTTCAGCCTATTTGTCATGTCTGTTTTTGTCTATCTCTGACTGTCTATTTGTCACTGCACACCCACACACACACACACACTCACGCACACATGCACAAATGGCGCAGTGGACACAGGCAGAAGGTCCAACACTGAGGGTTGACTGTTTTCAGTTCTTTCTCTCTAAGTAGATCACGATGATGCATCGGCGGAGACAGTTAACCAACGCTCTCTCTTCTTCATCTGGAAGCATCTATGGAGAGCGTTTCCCAACTATTTCTTTGCGGTATTGTCCGCAGCGTTCGCCACGTGCCAGAATACATTACAACGTGTTTTGAAAGGCTTGTACCCCAACTTCCGAGGCATAGGTGTGTGCGATACTTCCCCTGAAATAGGTGTGTGTGAGCCTTCGGATAGGAGCATGCGCTGAGAACAATCAGAAGACCTAGCAAACAGGAACTACATTTAGAATTCTGTCGCAAATCCTGCTTCGGACATTTGTCCCGGCTACCCTCTCGCTCTGACGTTCAAACTCCGCATGGTCACCTGCTCATCGCTCACGTCGTGCTTCCTATCCTTCTCCATCTCCTCCTGCTTCCTGTTCCCTTGGGACGTTGTTTGACATTCCTCCAGCTAGTAGTTTCTCTTTCGTCGCAGCGACCATGTCCCCCACCTTTTGTTGAACTCCTTCCCCAGTGCTCTTCTTCCTCTCTACCTCTTTCTCTCTTTTGCTACTCTCCTCAACACGAGTTTTTTTTCTTTATTGCTCACATACTCCAAAAATAATGATAATAATAATAATAATAAGAAGAAGAAAATAAAAATAAAAATGGGAATAAGAATAAGAATAAGAATAATGATAAGATAATATAATAATAATAATAATAATAATAAATAATAATATAATAACTTTATGATAATAGGATAGTAATGAAAATATACTAGCTATCTCTTTGGTTCATTGCATCAGTATTGGGGGGGCTATATTCGGGGAAAAAACGTATGTGATAGCGGCAACAATGACCGTAGCGCATCAAGTATGATTCTCTATGTCTCAAACACACACTCCCACTCGCACACACACACACACAACCCCTCATGAGTCAGTGAAAATTCGTCGATATAGTCTGGCACAATCATGCTTTCTTATGTCGGGTGGTGTATAGCGAGCATGAGATCACTCAAACATACACACGAGTAGTAGTAGTGCATAAATCTGTGTCCTATTGGTAGATTCAATTGATGTTGCTTGTCCTATGTCACGTTGTTGGCCGCGCGATCGGCACACACGCACACACACGTATACCAGTGTATAGTTCCTTGTTCTAGAGGTTGATTCATTCACTTTTGCTATTCTCGTCCATGGAAGTGCCATGAGGGTAGTCGAGGGATCTGGGACTTACTCGTTTTGTCTCTTTATCACACACACATACACACACACTCACCCGTAGCTATATTAATGTATGCTTCCATGTTGTAGCGGTAGGTTCATTCGATTTAGCTCATCTCATCGATGGAAGTAATCTGAAGTCCGTCGCACGATCCATATGTACGATACTGAAAAACAAAACTGGTGTGGCAGTGTATATTTTCATGTGCTAGCTGTAGATTCAATCGATTTTGTTCACCCCATCGATGGAGGTAGCTGAGTATAGTCGCGGGTTTAGAGACTTACCTGTTCTCGATCTCGTCGCAGTCGTAGCAACACGACTCGCCACGATGCGCAACGCCCCACGACCACAACATGGAGGACACGAACGATATAAGTGCAAATCTCAGCGAGTCGGGCGGATGGCAGTCTCGTCCTCACCATACCATCACCGAGTGTACCACACATCACATGAGTCTCCACCCTTCAGTATGGTAAGCAGTGGATGCGAGGCCGAGATCACCTGCGCTACCTCTCCCTAGCGCCACTTCGGACGCCAAAGAGCGCAGAACCCCCTTGCCAAGTCGTGACACCTCTCGTCAAGCTACAGCGGCACCGCAACGCAGCACGACCCTTCAACATGCCGAGGCCACGACATGGGGATTCTACAGGCGCAAACTCGCACTCCAACAAGTCAGTATGTCACTCTCCCCTCGTCTCTTTCCTTCTCCTTTTTCATCTCCCCGTGTGTTCCACTTATGCCCACTCTCATGCGCCTTTCCCTTTCCTTGCTCTCGTACCTCTCTCTTTAGTGTTCGTGCCCCTTTCCTCCCAGTTCACGATCGTTATCTCCCTGCGCCCGCTTCCTCTCTCTTTTCTCCTTCTTCTTCAAGTTCTTCCTCCTCCTCTTCTTCTTTTTCTTTTTCTTTTTTTTCTTCTTCTTCTTCTTCTTCTTCTTCTTCTTCTTCTTCTTGGTTATTTGATTGCCAACGCTCCTCCCCTCGCGCGGTTTCCTTCTCTATCCCCTACGCACGACTTATTCCTCCGCCTAGTTCTTCTTAAGTCATGCACGTTGTGCTTCTACTCACCAACTCCGCGTTGTCACGGAGCCAGACACAGTACGACTAAACTTGCTCGAAGCATCGCTACCACATCAGGATATCGAACACTGCCTTGGGAACGGATTTGCCTGAGAATCAAGGGAAATTTATTAAGGTAAGTGCAATGTGAATTGTACAAGTTAAAAAGGTAAAGAAAAGAAAAAAAAGCGAGAAATGAAAGAAGAGAAAAAAAACATGAAATTCAATAAAAAGAAAGAAAAGAAAACAAAACAAAATCTAACATTTAACCACCTTAGCTTGCCAAGTGGCAGACCCCCGTTATAGCAGGGTCTCAGGTCTCGTACTAACTGTAATTAATCCTAATACGAAGGTCGCGGCTTCAAGTCCCACCCGACTTAGCCCGAATAAAAATGTTGTGGGGCTCCTTCACAAATGGAGATAACTCAGGGGTCGGGTGGATTCGTTCCCTGCACCCTGTGCTTGACAGTCCCAACACCTAAACCTATTGAGCTAGCTCCCGCTTCGAGTAGAAGAGGAGCAACTTAGTAGGCGCTGTGGAAATTGCACAACGGAATGGGTTTTTACGACTGTGCTTTTGAACGACGGTGGTAGCATTTGGCGTTAGAGGCACTTCGGTGGGGAAGAGCTGCCATTTCTTTTCGTCACGACAATGGCGATATTTTTTTTTAAAGGTTACGCTACTAAATTTTTGGCACGGCAGCGGCATTTCGGTGGGAAACTGCTGCCAATTTTTTTGGCACGGTGGCGTGGTACCGGTTTCGACGGCGCGGTGAGGGGCAATCCCGCCTTAAATTTTTGATGTGCGTGGTAATGGTGGACTATTCTCTCATGATCCGGCGGTAGTATGGAGTTTATGGACACTGGTGCACATTTGGGATTGTGCGGCAGTGTTGTGTGGGTCAGGGGCATGAAGAAAGTGTAGAGTGGGTGTACTCGACAGTGATTATTGGGGTTCGCGGCACATGCGGTTTGAGCCAGGGCCACCTTTTTTTTTTTGCGGCGTGCGGTGCGAGAGATATTGTCGTTTGAGACCATCCAGTGTTGCGCTGGTAACGTGAAACTGTATGGGACCATTTAGGGACCAAGTGGGTCTGATTTTGATATCGGGGCGTACACATTAGTGTTGCTATTTTGAGCGGACGTGGTGATTTGAGGTGTCATGAACTTGCAGCTGATTGGGGAGGATCCTTGGAGAGTGTGGTGCAATTGGGACAGTGTTGGGATGTTGGAATCGGTCTAAGCAAAGATCAGTTCCAACGTCCTAAGCAAAGATCAGTTTGGGACGTTGGGATCATGTTGAAACTCATTTGTGAGGATACCCTCCGGGAGGGCTACCTCACTTGAGTTATGTTATGGCCCAACCTCTGCTCATTTGGTCACTTGGAGGAGAGGCGAACCATCGTTCAGTGGAACGGTTATGAGTTGTAAAGTTATGGCCGCATAGTTTAAACTTCAATGATGATTAACTTTTATCTAATTGGTGTATTACTCGACTTTCTTGAGTGAGTCATATCAAACTTCACTCAAGGTCAGTCAGTTGATTGACTCATGCTTCCCTTCACACCTGTGCGAACCCACACTTTGCTTGACCTTACTGTTTTGAACGTTCGAAAGAAAAGGTAGAGAAAGTTGTGCGAGTCATGCATTTGAATGGAAAGGTCTGACTTTGGGTATGAGATTTCTGCTTGTTCTCCCAACATGTTTACTTCGGATTGGTGTGCAGGTAGGTAGAGAGAGATGTTAGAAAAAGAGATTGATTATGCCTACTGGAATGAGGAAAAGGATTGTACTTTTTCTATCTTTCACCTGCCTGTATGAAAAAGTACTTCAATTTTGAAGTGAATAATTACAACGGGTGTCGTGAAAGAAAACTTGTGAATATAATGAAGCACAAACGGTTATCACCTACCTGAAAATTCAAGGATGAAAAAGGTGAAGTGAGCAATTTGTTGTGGTTTGTTTGGCCTGAATTTAAAGTGGGGGATGTGTTCTTCATGGTGAAAAAAGAACTTGCAATGATGAATGGAGGGTGATTTTGTGATGTTCATTAGTCCAAATACATCTAAGCGAGGCAATTTAGGGAAGAGACCTACACTAATTTTATCACTTCACCTTTTTCACAACCTTCAGGATCATCTCAAGGGATGGGAGAGGGCAATTTCAAGCCTTCACGAATTTCACCACTTCAACCTTCACTATCGTCTAAGTAAAAAGAGGGGGGAAGGTGATTTCAAACCTTCACGAATTTTACCACTTCGATTCGTTCAGAACTCTCACTATCGTCTAAGTAAAAAGGGGAGAGTGATTTTAAGCCTTTACCAATTTCACAACTTCAGTTCGTTCACAACTTTCTTATTTTTCACAACTTTCAAGATCGTCTCAAAGAGGGATGGGGCAATTTCAAGACTTCACTAATCTCACCACTTCAGCCTCGTTCACAGCTTTCACTATCATCCACGCAGGGGGAAGGCGATTTCATGCCTTCACTAAATTCACCAATTAAGTTAATTCACAATTTCCACTATCCTCCAAGGCGGGCGCCAAGGAGGAAAGAGAAGGGGCAATTTCAAGCCTTCATGAATTTCACTTCTTCAGTTTGTTCACAACTTGCATTCAAGCCCTCACGAATTTCGTCACTTCAGTTTGTTCTTAACTTTCAGTATCGTCCAAGTAAGAGGAGGGGATGTGATTTCAAAACTTCACTAATTTCACCACTTCTGTTCGTTCACAACTTTCACTATCGTGCACACAGAGGGAAGACGATTTCATGCCTTCACTAAATTCACCACTTCAGTTCGTTCAGAACTTTCACTATCCTCAAAGCAGGTCGCAAGAAGGGGGAAAAGGGCAATTTCAGGCCTTCACGAACTTCACCACTTCTGTTCATTCACAACTTTCACTATTGTCTGGGAGGAGGAAGAGATTTCAAGTCTTCACTAATTTCACCACTTCAGTCAGTTCACAACTTTCACTATCGTCCATGCAGGGAGCGAGAGGTAATTTCAGGTTTTCACTCCTTTCATGACTTCAGTACTTCACATCTTTCACCATCGTTGTCGAGCGCATCGTTCCGGCACCGCACGAAGCAGCGTGAGACCCTCCCGGCCGCGTCACGCAGGAGTTGGGTCGAATCCTTCGTCGCAAATATACATGGAGCTTCTGAAAGCCGCTCCGGCCGAGTGCGCCAACCATACCTCCCGCGAGCCCCTATGACAGGATAGGTCCTACGCGAGGCACGACTTACCTCCACCTTACGGGAGCTGTCACCTCCCTTCGGTGGGCGTATCCCCGCCGAGCTACCAGTCCACA
>BFEA01000547.1:831153-844291 GCA_003427395.1 Chara braunii | reverse complement strand
TCCCTAGTTTCTTTCACTGAATCTGCCCCGAATTCGGACGCAGATTCATGAACGTGAATCTATGAAGACCAACTACGGTTGAAAAAAAAAAAAAAAAAAAAAAAAAAAAACTAAAAAAAATAAAAAAAAAAAAAAACTAACTAAAAAAAAAAAAAAAAAAAAAAAGTAAAATCCAACTACCAGTTACCTGTACAGGCCAAGTGTCGGCTCCCCGTTAAACAGGGGCTCAACTAACTATAACTAATCCTAATATTCACGTCGCGGGTTCAAGTCCCGGTTGTCTGAGACCGGGGCAAAATACAGTTGAGTTCCTCGTTAAAAGGGAGCTAGCTCAAGGGTCCGTAGGCCTTAATCCCTGCATCCCCTGTTTACCAAATAGCACATAAACCTACTGAGCTAGCTCCCACTTCGAGTAGAAGGGGAGCAGCTCAGTATGTGTATAGTAGTTGGGCTCAATCCGACCAATGGCATGAGCCCGTTTCCCAAGTTTGTGTGTGTGCACACTTGTTGGTTTGTACGCCCGTCCGAGTGTTTGTCGTACTGAGTGAGGGTGTGACCCGCAGCTCTGTGGGCATGCGTGCTTGCTAGTCTGCGTGTCTGTCTGAGTGCTTGTCGGCTTGAGTGTGTGCGTCTGACCCTCAAGGACACTCAATTGCTCGGAAGGTCCGAGGGTCGGTACTTACCTGTAGCCATGACATTGAGGGTTGAGGCGGGAAGAACACTCAAGTGGCGAGCAAAGAGGTCCACGATACTTAAGAGTAACGGGAAATACTAAAGTAGCAGGTAGGTCGGTAGTACACCGAGTAGAGATAGATGTGTCGGGTACTCGAGGTCGAGCAGAAGAAGACAAAAGTTGGTATTTTTAAACGCGCAGTACCATTAGGTAGGCAGGTACCGACCCAAATCTCAGTGTGTGCCGTAAATTTACCTGACACAATACTAACCCAATCAGCCCCTCGACCTTTTCGGTCGGAGGGTATTACTACTGATCCTAACCATCACAGTGCGCGTCATAATAACGAGCGCTCATACTCTCAAAATTTTGTCACCGATTTCGCCCCGGCCTCATTGGCCAAGGAATTCGTTTCAAGTGTCACTCTAAAGCGTGCACACCCTGTCCATTCCAGACCGGCTCCGTGATGGTAGTCGACGTCATCACTGTGTCGAATGCAAAAGCATGGCCAAATACCCTTGTAAGGGTATTTGGTCCGACAGTATTCCCAAATCCTATTAAGCGACACCCCGTCGCTAGGGAGGTTTATCACGATCGTTCATACAATTTCTCTTTAGATCAATTCCCCTTTAGATAAATTCGTAGGATCAAATCAACTGATAAAATATGACGAGATCGATAACACCACTAGAGAGATGACACAATACAAAACAATACATGTACTTCTCTTTTTCTTTTGAAAGAGAAGACAAATCTATTTCCCAAAATAAGGCGCAGCTGTGATAAGTGGATAGCCAAATCCGAGTCTCTGGATTGAGATGGGGTCCAGATTCACACTGTCTCCCTTGATATTTCCAACCATTGTCGGAATTCTAACCCGGATCTCCCACATACTGAAACCCCCAACCCAACTGAATAAACTAAAGGTGGGGATACTGAATTTGTACTACAACGGTGAAAAATTATCAAGAGGGTCAATGATCACCTTTTCCTCACCTTTAGACTTTCTTCCCAGACCCTCGTTGGTTGTCCGTAGAGCCAGAGAATCTAACCCTTTGGACGTGGGTCTCAACCAAGACCATATTACTGTTCCACCCGAAGCCTAATGTGAGGGCATCGGCGGTCTTAGTCTGATTGATCAGGCCAGATCTGCGGCCCACCGTGTTGTTATATTAACAGCGGTCCCCGTATTGGTTGTGCAATGACGGGTAAGTCCTATCATTAAAAATTCACATATTTTAAAGACTACATTCGACCCCTCCAGTAACTACTTGAGTTAATTCTTTCATCAGGGTGGCCACCCCTCAGGTCTCGACTCCAGGCAAAAATTGGAAGGTCCGCCGCCTGGTTATACTTGGTCAGCAGCCCACGCGGGGAGTTACGTCCCAACGATGTCAATTTTCCACCATAGGCTTGGTAATTTCAGTCCCTCAGACTGATCTCCTGAAGTGGATGAACGATGTTCAATTCAATATATACAAAAAAAATCATCATCAAAAATATTTTCATCCTTGTCAGGTTGTCACTTTGTGGATGAACGATGTCCATTCAAAAACCATAAAAATAAAATTTTCATCGTCATGTTGCCACTCAGTGGATGAACAAGGACTATCGTCAGGTTGCCACTCAGGGATCGTGTCCTCCAAGTCTCGATCACAATTCAGTCAGACACACCTCTCGGGGATCTTTCAAATTATACAGAATTGTCTCATATCCCAAATCAACCAAGAACAAGACACACAATGATATGTCACTTGAAACATATATCATTCATTCCCACATACAATCATTCATACAAAGTCATACACATCTACCATAGTGTGAATAAGTATTTTTATCACTCTTTATATAAAACTGAAATTCGAGGAGTCGGGTTGTCCTAAAGTGGACACTCCCATATTCTGATTATATTGATAAAAGTCCGAGTTTATTCATATAGTTTCCACAATAAGATACTTAGACTCCCTATTTAATGACTCCTAAAGCTAATTCATCATCGTACTCTATCATATACAACCTCAAACAAACACCTACTTTTCCCGTAGATGACTTGATATTACGTTTACTATAGTATTGGTCCCTAATGCTTAGTCAGTCACTAAGTGGTTGATGGAATATTTAGTTTATATGCCATCATATCGTAAAGGTCAAATTGTACTTCCACAGGGCAACCTTATCAACCAGACTTTGTACCACACTAGCACAATATTATAAGTAGATCTTTACTAAATAGTCAGGTTTTACCTGTGAATACAACTAAGCACAATATCACTCATTGTATTCCTTTTATTTATTCATATCATCTCACAATACGACTATAACCGGGTTTCTAAGGCTACAATGCCATATGTGTCTCGAGTTTGCCTATCAAAAATGTATGTTAAATGTCAATAACCCTTTGTATTTTGATAGTACCTAATATTCAATCGTTCACTACCACTTAAATGCATCTATCATACAGATCTTACATGATACAACCTCAAAAGTTAGACAACCGTCGAGAGACCGAGCCTAGCATTAAGACCTTTATCACATATCTTCAAGGATTTGGCTGTCCGGTTAGATTATGTAAGTAATGACTAAATAGAGTTAGTTTAATTTATAACTTTGTATTTAGACTTTATGACAAATGACCTAGCCAACGGACATAGACGCCAAGTAGGTAGCCTAACTGTTGGGCAATATGACATCTATTGGCATTGCTGACGCGACTTTACACTTCTTTTACACGTGTAACATTCTAAGTGTCTAACCTACAGTAATTCAACTCATTTATCACAAGTTACGTTAACTTATTTAGAGGTTGTCGTTTTGCCGTGATCATCATCTTACCATACCCGAGTTCGTTCACTGAGGACCTCGGCTGGAAACTGAAATCCCCGGCAACGGCGCCAGCTGTAGGGCGTGGTGGTTCCACCCCTAGACGTAAAGTAAATTTTGGTGTTGAACCTCACGGTCGCATCACGCAGGAGTTTTAGAAGCGTTTCAGCTAAGATCAACTCCGACCGTGCACGCCAGCTATACCTCTCGCGGTTCCCTGCGACAAGACAGAGATCCCCCGAGCTACAACTCACCTCCACCTGCGGTAGCTGTCACCATCCCTTAGGTGGGCGTATCCCAGCTGAGCTACTTACTCATGTGCAAAGGCTTTTACTTGTAGTCGCAGAGGTAAGTCAGCTGATGGTGTTTGCTCGATCGCCGTAGCATAGGCATACGTGTGGTTGAACACCTAAGATTGACCCGTATACACGTCGGGCATCGGAGCGCTGATCTCCCGGACCGACTCACAATTCATTTCGACTCGACCGACGGACGTTCGCGCATACTATGTTTTGGATATAAATAGTTTCTATAGGTATGACTCATAACCTAGCCCATTTTCAAAGCAGGATCCCTCTCAGTACTTAAATTATCAGGGGTTGTGTATAAGACACATAACCCATCCTCCCTAGTGATTAAGTTCATTCGATATATCTTTTTATGAAAACTTTTTAACAATAGCATACAGATATGTGGAGCGAGATAAGGCTGAGTAATTATGCGAGGAGATGTCACATACACATAACACATTCACATAAACAGTCCACATTCATCAAGAGAAAACATAGGTCATTGAGCTTTCAAACATGTACAAATCAAATGAACATGAAATGAACAAGGTTTGTCGCCTTAGCAATAATCATAATCTTCCTAACAATCAAGGAAAAGGGGCAAGGCTGGGTACTCAAACCAATTGCGCACTGATGAAACATCTAGATCAAGGTCAAGGAAAGCATAAGCTTCTCAATGGGTTGTAGTGAATAGTGTAGCTTGTCGTTTTACTGACATGCAAACAAAACCAAATGCATTTGACAATTCTAACAGAGTCAACCACTTATTCACTTTCACCCACATTACACTTACACTTCCAACCTTTCAGTAAGAGATTTCCCTTTCGACTTAGTCATTCATCTGAATCTGACTTTAGTCATTTCAAGGACCCCTTTTGACCAAACACAGACCATTTAGACAATGACCCGAAAATTCAAAAAATGTCTTTCAGTGCAAAGGTCGATGTAAAATGTGGGTGCTGAGGGTGAGTAAAGGTTGAGTTGGCGAACCAACCTGTTACCATAAGGTAACAACATATAGTCTTGCATAGACTCATAGTGAGTCTTCTTGAAATTTAAGATGACCTGCAATCACACACAAGCCAACACGGTCCCAACACCTCTCTCTCCTTTCGTCACGACCCTATCTGAATTTCAATATAACGAACTTCATTCTAGTCGAGAATAATACTACATCAATATAACTTCCTCTAGGCAGCCTCTCTAACTTCTCATCAGATCAGTTTCTAGAGATGGTCGTCTAAAAGAAAAAAATATAGCGCTAACATCGCCAAAACTTTCTCCTTCAGACATACATAGACAAAATATGATCCATCTCATATGGAGTAGAATCATAACATTGACATCAATCAGTAGGTTAAGGTAGCAGGACATGTCACACAGGGTCACATTCCTTCTACCTCCACCTTTGTAGAATCAGAAAGTGGTATGTTAATAATGGATCGATCTCTTTTGGAACTCAACTAACATCTTTCAATGTATTGGACTCTTTTATTTTTCTTATTTCAATTTAGAATAAATTATATTAAGTTAATAAGAAAACAAATCATAACACAACTAATAGGAAAAAAAGTATGATAATTTTCAGTTTCGCATTCAAAAGTGAGTGTATCAGGTATTTTGTCTAACATATATACTACCTCTATTCTTTTATATTTCTTTGTTATTTTTTTTGCTATTGTTAATCTACAATAGATGAATGAGATGAGATTCGAAGCAAAAAATAAAAATTCAACAATTCTTCATTAATTGAATAAATCAAAAGGATAATGAATATAAAAAACCAATAAATTATATATAAATATATATTATTTTTTATACATGTATCATTTTTTTGTCATTTAATTTATAATGCATATTTTGACTATGTATGTTATTTGTATTTATTGTTATGTATAATCTTATATTTTCTTAAAGATAAAACTCATATTCAAAAACATACATTTCAATTGAGTAGTTTAATTGTATATTCATTATAAGAATACGATATTTTATCGTATTCTTATAATGAATATACAATTAAATAATCAAATAAATATCATACAATTAAATATTAAAAAAAAAAAAATTATAAATATTGTATTATGATTATACAAATAATAATATATAATATAAAGATAATAATATTCTACAAATAATTATTGTATTATTAAAAAGATCATGAAATTAATTGTATTAGGCTTTCACCGTTCTCTGTCGATCGAGAAGATTAGTAACAGTATGGTAGACCGCTCGTGATCTACTCAGCTTCACTGGGCTTCTGCTTGTGATAGTGTGGACCTCATGGGGTCTCGCTTCTCCTATCGCTGTTTCGTATCGAAGCACGGTTGACGGGCAATAAGGCAGGTTTCTCAGAGCCTTGCTACTCTTATCACCGTCTTACACTAACGCATGACTGGTTGGTAATAATGCACGCTTCTCGGAGCCTTGCTTCTCTTATCACGGTCCGTGCCGTTTATTGCGATAAGGCATGCTTCTCAGAGCCTCGCTCCTCTTATAGCTCACTTACACTGACGCACGGTTGGTTGGTAATAAGGCAGGTTTCTCGAAACCTTGCTTCTCTTATCACCATCCGTGCCGTTTATTGCGATAAGGCAGGCTTCTTGGAGCCTCGCTCCTCTTATCGCTCACTTGAACTTACGCACGGCTGGTTGGTACTAAGGTAGGCGTCTCTGAGCCTTGCTTTTCTTATCACTGTCCGTGCCGTTTATTGCGATAAGGAAGGCTTCTAGGAACCTCGCTCCTCTTATCGCTCTCGCTAGTTAACTAATTTAGAAAAACCCCTGTGTCTGAGTGTCAATGTGTGACTGTGTGTCATTGTGTGAATGTGTGTCACTGTATTTGTGTATGTATCACAGTGTCTGTACGTGTGTCACAATGTGTGACACTGTGTCTGTCACAGTGTCCGTGTCACTTGCGTAAGTGCCATGGAGTGACCGTGTGCGTGTCTCACTATGGATGCGTGTTGGACATACTGTGACTGTGTGTGACTGTGTATCTGAGTATGTTTGTTGTATGTATGCAGGTCATAGTGTGACCGTGTGTTTTCACTATGTACTGTGCATGTGTCAGAGTGTAACCGTGTCTGCGTGTTACCGTATGCTGTGTGTCACTCGTGTCTGCGTCATTATATATGTCACAGTTTGTTGTGTGTGTCCCATTGTTTCACTGTGTCTGCTCCAATGTGTCTACGTGCGTCACAGTGTCACCGTCACTATCTCAGTACCTGGGTGTGTCTATGTATGTCAATATGTTTTACTGTGTATGTGTGTTCACCGTGTGCTTCTGCGTGTCACAGCGTTGTCACAATCCACTGTCTGTTTGTGACTGTCACAGTATCTGTGCGTCATTCTGACCCCCGTGCGTGTGACTGTATGAGTATCAAAGTATTTGTGTGTGTGCAACACTGTGAGAGTACGTGCTTTCACCGTTTGTCACCGTGTCACTTATGTATGTGTCACAGTGTTTGTTTGTGTCGTAGTGTAACGGTATGTGTCATCGTGCATTTGTGTGACACTGGGCACTGTGTATCTGTCACAGTGTGTATGTCTCTGTGCACCGTGTCAGTGTGCCATTGTGCACTGTGTGTATGTTACTCTATGCCTGTGTATCACTGTGTGTTTCTCAGTGTGACTGTGTATTTGTGTCACAGTGTATGTGTGTGTTACTGTGCACCTGCGCGTGTGACTGTGTGATTGTCACGGTATTCTGTGTGTGTGTCACACTGTACCTGTGTGTCGTTGTGCACCATGTGACTGTGTATCCATTAGTGTGCAATGTGCGTTTAGTTGTCTTTGTGTGTGTCACAGTATGACCTTGTGTGTGACTGTGTACGTTATTGTGCCTGTGTGTCACGATGCATGTGTGTGTGTGTCACAGTGCACAGTCTTCCTGTGTGCTTCTGTGTCTGTCATAGTGTATTGTACGTTTCTGCAATGCGACTGCACTAGGTCAACGGTACATCCCCATGCAGTCAGCGGTACAGTCCCAGTCAGTCCAGGTCCAGTCAAGCAAGTACCGTATGGGACTGTGTGCACCATGGGCATGGGAAAGGGTCAGACCAACGAGCTACAGAAGCATAAATCAAGGGGCAGCGACCAGTCATTCATTCATTTCCTGCGAAAGCCATGCGGAAGCGCTGCCTGAGCGACTTGTGCGAGGTGGTCTGCAGTGAGCCCGGAGACGAAGTGGGCCGTGACAGGGATAGAGTGTCATAGTTTGTGTTAGTAGTAGTGTGTGTGTGAGAGTGTAAGAATAGTGTGTATGAGTGTGGGATATCCAGGGTGATCCTGTGTATGCGAAAAGAGAGAGTTGTGTGGGCGCTAAGTCGCCATAGTCATTGAAGTGAACTTAAATTTAAACTGTGTTTCTCGGTTACCATATCTTTGAGTTTGAGTGGGTGATTCTCGCCGGTTTGTTGCGCACATGTTTGCATGCATGAGAAGTATGAATGAAAGCAAGTCCGATTTCACTAATAATAATAATGATTATAATAATAATAATAATATTAAGCAACGAAGATGAGTAATAGCAAACTTCAGTAATCAAACAACGTCATATACACAAGACCAGATAGTCGTGACCTCGAACGAACAACAGAATTGCATCACAAGTTTCACCAAATAAGAGGACACCAAGAGCTCATAATTGACAATGCTGGTAAAGTCTCATCATCAACATCGATGAAGAACGAATGTTGATATCCTATCTGGCGTTCGCACAAGAGGTTAACGGGGCATCTGGTTTTCAGGCCTGAAATGTGAAGTGTTGTTAAAATGACTGTCTGGTTTTCTTATAAATGGACCTGAAAAATGGGTGCTCGGTTAACCTGCTCTCGGCGTTCGACGCCCAGAGTACAGATCGCACATCCTATCTAGCCTAGACTACAATGCCGAATGATGACGATAACAACTTTCCTGAAGTACGAGCATACTGCGACCAATGTCGCACGCTTCCACCACGAGGTATGTCTCCCCCTTCACTCACAACCTCGTTTCCCAACACACAGTTGCCACTTGCACCCAGAACCACCATGCACCTAATAATAATAGTAATAATAATAATAATAATAATAATAATAATAATAATAACAATAATAAAAATGCAAGAAAAAATGAGGAACGACGAACTTCAGAAATCAAACATCATCATACATGTCACCAGATAGTCGTAACCTAGAACCAAATGCAGGATTATATTACGAGTCCCACCAAATAAGAGCACAACAAAAGCTCATAATTAACAATGCCGGCATAGTCTCATCATCATCAACAAGAACCAATGTCGACATCCTACCTGACGTTCGGCGCCAGACTACAGATGGCAGATCCTATCTAGCCTACTACTACAACGCCGAATGATGGCGACAATAGTTCTTCCAAAGTACGCGCAGATCCCGACCAATGCCGCACTCATCAGCACCAGATATGTCCCTCGTATCACTCACAACCTCGTTCCCAACACACAGATGACACGTGTACTCAAGAACCACGATGCTCCCTCTCTCTCTCTCTCTCTCTCTCTCTCTCTCTCTCTCTCTCTCTTTGTCTCTCTCTCTCTCTCTCTCTTTGTCTCTCTCTCACACACACACACACACACACACACACACACACACACACACACACACACACACACACAGATGCACATACACACACACATGCCAGTGTATATTTTCATATTGTAGGGGTAAGTTCATTCGCTTTTGCTCATCCTATCATGAAAACACCACACTCGGCCGAGCGATTCGTATGCACGCTTACACACTTATACACGTAGATGTAGTAGTGTTTGGTTCGGGGTAGTAGGTGGCAGTCATATGAAACTTACCTGTTCTCTATCTTTGTCCTCGACGTTATCAGAAATGGTTAATGAGAGCGAATGTATAGCGAAATGACTATTATATATGGTGCACCGACACTAAAGTCATCACTTTCATGGTTTTACACTTCAGTGTTTTACTAAGTCTATTTTCTACATGTTGAACTTTACACCCCGAGACGCTTTCGGTGTTTCGGTACCGAAAACGCACTTCAGGATTTCTGTGTTTTACTTAGTTTATTTTATACATTTTGATCATTATATCCCGATGCGCTTTCGGTGCTTCGCTACCGAAAATATACTTCGGGATTTCGGTGTTTTACTTTCTTTTTTCTACATGTTGAACATTATATCTAGATGCGTTTTCGGTGCTTCGGTACTGAAAACGCACTTCGGAATTTTGGTGTTTTACTTGGTATCTTTCCTACATGTTGAATATTATATTCCGATGCGCTTTCGGTACTTCGGTACCGAAAACACACTTCGGGATTTCGGTGTTTTACTTAGTTTATTTTCCACATCTTGATCATTATATCCTGATGCGCTTTCGGAGTTTTGCTACTAAAAACGCACATCGGGATTTTAGTGTTTTACTTAGTCTCTTTTCTACATCTTGAACATTATATCCCGATGCGCTTTCGGTGCTTCGATACCGAAAACGCACTTCGGGATTTCGGTGTCTTTCTTTGTCTTTTTTCTACATCTTGAACAATATATCCCGATGCGCTTTCGGTGCTTCGGTACCGAAAACGCACTTCGGGATTTGAGTGTTTTACTTAGTTTACTTTATACATCTTAAACAATATATCCCGATGCGCCTTCGGTGCTTCGGTACCGAAAACAGTCTTCGGGATTTTGGTGTTTTACTTAGTCTATTTTCTATATCTTAAATAATATATCCTGATGCGCTTTCAGTGTTTCGGTACCTAAAATGCACTTCGGGATTTCCGTGTTTCACTTAGTCTCTTTTTTACATCTTGAACAATATATCCCGATACGCTTTCGGTGCTTCGGTACCGAAAACGCACTTCCGGATTTTGGTGTTTTACTTAGTTTATTTTCTACATCTTGATTATAGTTTTTTTTCTACATCTTGATCATTATATCTCGATGCCCTTTCGGTGCCTCGGTACCGAAAACTCACTTGGGGATTTCGATGTTTTACTTGGTCTCTTTTCTACATCTTGAACAATAATATCCCGATGCATTTTTTGTGCTTCGGTACCGAAACGCACTTCGGGATTTCAGTGTTTTACTTAGTTTTTTTTCTACATCTTGATCATTATATCCCGATGCGCTATCGGTGCTTCGGTACTGAAAACGCACTTCGGGATTTCGGTGTTTTACTTAGTCTAATTTCTACATCTTGAACAATATATCACGATGCGCTTTCGGTGCTTTGGTACGGAAAACGGACTTCGGGATTTCGGTGTTTTACTTAGTTTATTTTCTACATCTTGATGATTATATCCCGATGCGCTTTCGTTGTTTGGCTTAGTTTATTTTCTACATCTTGATCATTATATCCCGATGC
Organism: Chara braunii; assembly: GCA_003427395.1. Lineage (NCBI taxonomy): Eukaryota > Viridiplantae > Streptophyta > Charophyceae > Charales > Characeae > Chara > Chara braunii. The sequence continues at coordinate 833,157 of BFEA01000547.1, read as the reverse complement.
GCTTTCGAGGCTGGGCTACCGAAAACACACTACGGGATTTTGGTGTTTTACTTAGTTTTTTTTCTACATGTTCAACATTATATCCTGATGCGTTTTCCGTGTTTCGGAATTGAAAACGCACCTCCGGATTTCAGTGTTTTACTTTGTTTATTTTCTATATATGGAACATTGTATGCGGATGCACTTTCGGTGCTTCGGTACCGAAAACGCACTTCGGGATTTCGGTGTTTTAGTACCGAAAATACACTTCGGGATTTCGGTGTTTTACTAAGTCTCTTTTCTTTATCTTCAACATTATATCCCGATGCGCTTTCGGTGTTTCGGTCGAGAAAATACACTTCGGAATTTCGATGTTTTACTTAGTCGTTTTTTGACCTTAAACATTATATCCGAGTGCGTTTTCGGTTCTTCGGTACCGAAAACACACTTCCGGATTTTGATGTTTTACTTAGTTTCTTTTCTCTAATTTGAACATTGTATCCCGATGCGTTTTTGGTGTTTCGGTACTGAAAACACAGTTCAGGATCTCGGTGTTTTACTTAGTTTATTTTCTACAAATTAAACATTATATTGCGACGCACTTTCGGTGCTTCGGTACTGAAAACAAACTTCGGGACTTCGGTGTTTTACTTAGCCTTTTTTCTTCATCTCGAATATTATATCTCGATGTGTTTTCGGTGTTTCGGTACAGAAAACGCACTTCGGGACTTCAGAGTTGTACTTGTTTTATTTTCTACATCTTGAATATTATATCCCGAGGCGCTTCCGGTGTTTCGGTACCGAAAACGGATTTCGGGATTTCGATGTTTTACTTGGTCTATTTTCTACACCTATATTATTATATCCCGATGTGATTTCAGTATTTCCATAGCGAAAACACACTTTGGGATTTCTGTGTTTTACTTAAGCAATTTTCTATCACAGTTGTTACTTTGTTACCGAAAACCTACGTTACCAGTTTCCCAAAGATCGGAGGTCTGCCCTGGACCGTTTGAAAACCTACTTAATGATGAATTTATTATCAAGCAAGGGGTTTTGCTTTTAATAAATAAAAAATCTTCAAAGTTAAAAAGGGGAGAAATTTTTTATTTCAAAAAAAAAAAAGGATAAAAAAAAGTATTAGAAAAATTTTCAAACAGAAAAGTTTTTATTAAAAAAATTTTGTCGCTGCATTTTCATTGGCGTTGCAGCAATAGCTGCAACTTTCATTTTCAAAGTCCCTACTTTGACACTAGGATTTCATCGTTGGTGTTGTTCTGCATCCTACTGGTTGGCGCTGACCTCTGTGAGACTATTTTTAGATTAGCGCTACTAAATGGGTTTGGTACAGAGAATGGGGTGTGAGGCTCTGTGGTTGACGACTCCATAGCTTATCTCACTGATCGTATACATATAGGGGAAGAGGAGCGATGAGAGAGTGAGAGAGGGGGGGGGTCCACAGGATATATACTGAAGGTTTGCTATGGGCGTCATTCTTCATCTACTTCGATTCCATAGCTTATCTCACTGACTGATGACAACATAGATAAGCTAGTTGTAGATGATCTACGAGGGACGGAGTGTTGAACACCCGCTGGAACTGTGACTTTTTTAGGGTAATGGCGAAGGGCTACATTGCCAAAATTGTTCATTCTTGTACTCTGGTGATTTCAAGTAAAATTCTTCTCACTGGTTCATTTTGAGGCTTTTGGCTATTTTTTTGTGATTGCAATTTGGATTTCTGGATGTTGCCTCAATCATTGTCCTTGCAACATATACTTTGTTTGTTAATAACCTAAGTCAAGGGCAACAATGCCATACCATGAATTTTCTAACTCGAAACTTCTCGAGTTAATTTTTTGTTCTGAATTTTTACAGTACTAATTTTATTTTTTTCAATTTGTTTTTGGCTTAGAGTTAAGAGTTTTATGATTTATCTTTCCATCTCTCTCTCTCTCTCTCTCTCTCTCTCTCTCTCTCTCTCTCTCTTTCTCTCTCTCTCTCTCTCTCTCTCTCTCTCTCTCT
>BFEA01000547.1:790774-831029 GCA_003427395.1 Chara braunii | reverse complement strand
CACACACACAGACACAACACGCATGCACAAACACATACACACACATGAACACTGCAAGCTCACCCAACTTTGCTCGATTTTTTTGAGTTTTTATTCAATAATTAAAAGATTAAATTTACAATCAAGTAAAGAATTAAAAAAAAAATAACAAACGGACCGGGAGCAGAGGCTGTGCTATGGACTTATGCCATGTGCTCGCCGCTTGGACTATAAATGTTACTCTTTTGTTGCTAATTTAAAGTTTATGGAGTTTTGCCTGATCTCTCTCATTGTTGCATGTATGTCTATAATTGGAATGAAGTAACGATCATTTTACCGGAAGAGGTTTGAAAAGATTGTCGGGAAGGGTTCACACTGGCATCAGGTGGTGCATAACAAACACTAGCAACAGAGACCCTGTTGACCAAAACAGAAATAGGTCCATCAGAACCCACAATCACTGTCAGCAAGCAGCATTTGAATTGACCAGATTATGTCATGAGCATTGACATAAGATCATCCACATCAGAAGTGCAATGACATGCACAATTTCAGTCTTACCAAATGAGTTTGCTTTTTTAATTTGTTAATCTATCAATTTGTAACAATTAAAAAAAAAAAAAATTGTCAAATTATTTATTCCTTCTGAATTTTAAAATTGAAACACAAATTTTCATGAAAAAAAAAAATTAAAGTCCCTCTAATAATCGGGCATAGGCAGACAGGCACGCAGGGACACCTGCATGCGCGCAGAGACACAGGTAGGCATGCAGGGACGCAGGTAGGCAGGCCCAACGCAATGCACAGGTCGGGACCACAAGTCCAAGATAGGTTGCGGACACGGGTTAGGACAACCATGCAGTCAAGACGAAGAAAGAGGCCTTGGACATAACTCGAGGGTGAAGTCGGGGACACGGGCATCAAGGCCCAGGTGCTAATGCGAATCCTGCCCTGCACCCATGCCACGGTCATTCTTAGGTCAAGCAGACAGGTTTGGGGCAGGTCGGTGACACAGACCCGGGTTAGGTCGGGGGCACAGGCTCCGGGCAGGGGTGAGACACAGGCCCAGGGCAGGTTGGGCACACAAATAACGGCCCATGCACGTGGGGGATTTGCACAAGCCAAGGACACAGGGTAAGGGCTACTTTTTTTTTTTTTTTAAGTACACACGCAGACAACCATGCAGGTAAACACAGAGTCAGTGCGGACGTTTGGCAGACAAAACAATGCGCGGGCAGACGGGCATGCAGGTAAGCAGGAGTCCAGGCGGGCATACCAACAACGTAGGGTACCAACCACATAGCAGGCCATGAAACACACAGGTCACAGGCAGCCAGGCAGGGTCCTTCCGCCTGGAATAAAAAGGTGAACCGTGCGGCCCGCCTAGCAACGTAGCCTGACACTCGAATGCAATGATATAATCGGTTTGCAAAAAAAAAACGAAATGAAAAAAAGACCACAATAATTTCAAAACATCAGAGGCGCCAGACACTCCTTTCCTGCTACATTGTGCAAATTTAGCACCATGCAATGAGTTCCTTGAAAAACCATCCATGAAACAAATTTTGCAGGCCGGGACTTGTTCATTCATGGACATAAGATTCTCCATGGGGTCTTCGACCACTGCCCAAGCCATCTCGCACACGGATAGTGAACAGTAAGTGAAGCGAGGATTAATTGATGAATTTAGACATTGGACTGTACTGTAGCGAGGCCTTAAGTAAAACACCGAAATCCCGAAGTGCATTTTCAGTATAGAAACGCCGAAAAGTGCATCAGGATATACTGTTCCATATGTAGAAAATAAACTAAGTAAAACACCGAAATCCCGAAGTGCGTTTTCGGTACCGAAACACCGAAATCGCATCGGGATATAAAGTTTCATAATCTCGAAGTGCGTTTCCGGTACCGAAACACCGAAAGCGTATCAGGATATAATGTTTCATATGTACAAAATAAAGTAAGTTAAACACCGAAATCCCGAAGTGCGTTTTCGGTGCCGAAACACCGAAAGCGCATCCGGACATAATGTCCCATATGTAAAAAATAAACAGAGTGAAACACCGAAATCCCGAAGTGCGTTTTCGGTACCGAAACACCAAAAGTGCATCGAGATATAATGTTCTATATGTAGAAAATAAACAGAGTAAAACACCGAAATCCCGAAGTGCGTTTTCGGTAACGAAACACCGAAAGCGCATCTGGATATATTATTTCATATGTAGAAAATAAACTAAGTAAAACACCGAAATCCCGAAGTGTGTTTCGATACCGAAACACCGAAAGCGCATCGGGATATAATGTTCTATATGTAGAAAATAAACTACGAAATCCCGAAGTGTGTTTCGGTACCGAAACACCGAAAGCGCATCGGGATATAATGTTCTATATGTAGAAAATAAACTAAGTAAAACATCGAAATCCCGAAGTGCGTTTTCGGTACCGAAACACCGAAAGCGCATAGAGATATAATGATCAAGATGTAGAAAATAAACTAAGTAAAGCACTGAAATCCCGAAGTAGTTTTCAGTACCGAAACACCGAAAGCGTATCGGCATATAATGTTTCATTTGTAGAAAATAAACTAAGTACAACACTAAAATCTTGAAGTGTGTTTNAATCTTGAAGTGTGTTTTCAGTACCGAAACACCGAAAGCGTATCGGCATATAATGTTTCATTTGTAGAAAATAAACTAAGTACAACACTAAAATCCTTAAGTGTGTTTTCAGTACCGAAACACCGAACGCGCATCAGGATATAATGTTCAATATGTAGAAAATTAACTAAGTTAAATACCGGAATCACGAAGTGTGTTTTCGGTACGGAAACACCGAAAGTGCATCGGGATATAATGTTCCATATGTAGAAAATAAACCAAGTAAAACACCGAAATCCCGAAGTGTGTTTTCGATACCGAAACACCGAAAGCGCATCGGGATATAATGTACCGTTGTCGTAGTCATCGTCACCGTCGTTGTCGTCGTCACTGTCGTCTGACCGCATGCTCACGTAAGTATTTTTCTTCCCCCATTCTCTCCGTCTCCTTCCTTCATCTTCTTCTTCCTCTTCTTCTTCTACTACTCGCCTTCTCTTTCTCTTTTCCTTATCGCACGCCCTTTTCTTCCATCCTCTGCGCATGCACTCCCACACTCCCTACTCCTACTCACGGCGCTCCCCTTTTCTCCTTGGCAGCCATCTCTTTTCTTTCCTACAGCTCGGTCTCCCTACTTTCTCCTCGTTCTGCCTCGACAAGTCACGTCGATAACTGCGTCCGTCTCCCCTAACCCGGGTAGGCCACGCGCGTGTTCCCCATAATGTCGGGCAGATGTCATTCGCAAAGCCAGGTACATTGCTCTTTCTCCTTCCCTCTCTTCTCCTACTACTACTTCCCCTTCTTCTTCTTCTTTTCTTTTCCTCCTTCTTCATCTTCTTCTTCTTTTTCTCATTTTTTCTTCTCCTTCTTCTTCGTTTTTTTCCTTTTCTTCATCTTCCCGTAATCCCGAAGTCCCGAAGTGTGTTTTCGGTACCGAAACACCGAAAGCGCATCACGATATACTATTCCATATGTAGAAAATAAACTAAGTAAAACACCGAAATCCCGAAATGCGTTTTCGGTACCGAAACACCGAAAACGTATCGGGATGTAATGTTCCATATGTAGAAAATAAGTAAAACACCGAAATCCCGAAGTGCGTTTTTGGTACTGAAACAGCGAAAGTTCATCGCGATATAATGTTCCATATGTAGAAAATAAACAAAGTTAAGCACCAAAATCCCGAAATGCGTTTGCGGTACCGAAACACCGAAATCCCGAAGTGCGATTTCAGTACCGAAATACCGAAAGTGCATCGGGATATAATGTTCCAGATGCAGAAAATAAATTAAGTAAAACATCGAAATCCCGAAGTGCGTTTTCGGTATCCAAACACCGAAAACGCATCGGGATATAATGTTCTATAAGTAGAAAATAAACTAAGTAAAACACTGATATCCCGAAGTGCGTTTTCGGTACCGAAACACCGAAAGCGCATCGGGATATAATCTTCCATATGTAGAAAAAAAAACTAAATAAAACACCGAGATCCAGAAGTGCGTTTTCTTTACCGAAACACCGAAAGCGCACCGGGATATAATGTTGTATATGTAGAAAATAAACCAAGTAAAACACCAAAATCACGAAGTGCCTTTTCGGTATCGAAACACCGAAAGCGCACTGGGGTATAATGTCTTATATGTAGAAAATAAACTAAGCAAAACGCCGAAATCCCGAAGTGCATTTTCGGTACCGAAACACCGAAAGCGCATTGGGATACATTGTTCCATATGTAACAAATAAACGAAGTAAAACACTGATATCCCGAAGTGTGTTTTCGGTACAGAAACGTCGAAAGTGGTACTGAAACACCGAAAGCGTACTAGGACGTAATGTCTTATATGTAGAAAATAAAGTAAGTAAAACACTGAAATTCCGAAGTGCGTTTTCGGTACCGAAACACCGAAAGCGCATCGGGATCTAACTTGGAAGACAAATCATGGGTATAATGTTTCAAATCGGCTAACTATAATACCACAACTACACTTCGGTGTTTACAAAGACAGAAGGTATAAGGCTATACTTTTCTTCGGCATACCTTGAAACATCTTTCGCCAATTTATTTTACTGAATTCGGTAACCTTTCGCTAACAAACCTCGGTGCTCCATTCGCCAAATTTTCTAGGGTCCATTGTCGTAGTTATAGTCGTCGTTGTTGTCATCGTCTCCGTCGTCTGACCGCATGCTTAGTTAAGTATTCTTCTTCCCCCGTTTTCTGCATCTCTTTTCTTCTTGTTCTTCTTCCTCTTCTTCTTCTACTACTCTCCTTCTCCTTCTCCTTTCCTTATCGCACACCCTTTTCTTCCATCCTCCGTGCATGCACTCCTACACTCCTTATTCCCACCTACGACGCTCCCCTTTTCTCCTCGGCAGCCATCTCTTTTCTTTCCTACCGCTCGGTGTCTCTACTTTCTCCTCGTTCTCCCTCGACTGGTCACAACGATAATTGCGTCCATCTCCTCTAACCCCCGTACGCCACGCACGTGTTCCCCATAATGTCGAGCAGATGATGAGTCCAACCTCACGTCGCCATCGCTGTTCGCAAAGCCAGGGTACTTTCCTCTTTTTCCTTCCCTCTCTTCTCCTACTACTACTACCCCTTCTTCTTCTTCTTCTTCTTCTTCTTCTTCTTCTTCTTCTTCTTCTTCTCCTCCTTCTTCATTTTCTTCTTTTCTTTCTCCTTCTTTCTTCTCTTTCTTCTTTGCCTTGTTCCTCTTCTTCTTCTCCCCGAAATCTCGAAGTCCCGAAGTGTGTTTTCGGTACCGAAACACTGAAAGTGCATCAGGATATAATGTTCCAGATGTATAAAATAAACCAAGTAAAACACCGAAATCCCGAAGTGCGTTTTCGGTACTGAAACACCGAAAGAGCATCAGGATATAATGATCAAGATGTAGAAAATAAACTGAATAAAACACCGAAATCCCGAAGTGGTTTTCGGTACCGAAATACCGAAAGCGCGTCGGGATATAATGTTCCATATGTAGAAAATAAACTAAGTAAACCACCGAAATCCTGAAGTGTGTTTTCAGTACTGAAAAATCAAAAACGCATCGGGATATAATGTTCCATATGTAGAAAATAAACTAAATTAAACACTGAAATACCGAAGTGTGCTTTCGGTACAGAAACACCGAAAGCGCATCAGGAGATAATGTTCCATATGTAGAAATACACTAAGTAAAACACCAAAATCCCGAAGTGCGTTTTCGGTACTGAAACACCGAAAGCACATCGAGATATAATGTTCCATATGTAAAAAAATAAACTAAGTAAAACACCGAAGTCCTGAAGTGCGTTTTCGGTACCGGAACACCGAAAACGCATCGGGATATAATGTTCCGTATGTAGAAAATAAACTAAGTAAAACATTGAAATCTTGAAGTGTGTTTTCGGTACCGAAACACTGAAAGCGCATCGGGATATAATGTTTCATATGTAGAAAAAAATTTAAGTAAAACACCGAAATCCCGAAGTGCATTTTCGGTATCGAAACACCGAAAGCGCATTGAGATATAATGTTCCATATGTAACAAATAAACTAAGTAAAACACTGAAATCTCGAAGTGCGTTTTCTGTACCGAAACCCCGAAAGCGGTACTGAATAATCGAAAGATTATTAGGATGTAATGTCTTATATGTAGAAAATAAACTAAGCGTATTAGGATGTAATGTCTTATATGTAGAAAATAAACTAAGTAAAACACCGAAATCCCGAAGTGAGTTTTCGGTACCGAAACACAGAAAGCGCATCGGGATCTAACTTGGAAGACAAATCATGGGATATAGACTAACTATAACACCACAACTACACTTCGGTGTTTACAAAGACCGAAGATATAAAGCTATACTTTTCTTCGGCATACCTTGAGACATCTTTCGCCAATTTTTTTTATCGAATTCGGTAACCTTTCGCTAACAAGCCTCGGTGCTCCATTCGCTGAATTTTTTGGGGTCCATTGTCGTAGTCATAGTCGTCGTCGTTGTGGTCGTCGCCGTCGTCTGACCGCATGCTCAGGTAAGTATTATTTTTCCCCCGTTCTCTCTGTCTCATTTCTTTTTCTTCTTCCTCTTCTTCTTCTACTACTCTCTTTCTCCTTCTCCTCTCCTCATTGCACGCCCGTTTCTTCGATCCTCCTCGCATGCACTCCCACACTTCCTACTCCCACTCACAATGCTCCCCTTTTCTCCTTGGCAACCATCTCGTTTTTTTCCTACCGCCTGGTCCCCGTGCTTTCTCCTCGTTCTCCCTCGACTGGTCACGTCGACAACTGCATCTGTCTCCTCTAACCCCCGTAGGCCACGCGCGTGTTCCCCATAATGTTGGGCAAATGATGAGCCCAGCCTCACGTCGCCATTGTCGTTCGCAAAGCTAGGTACATTGCTCTTTCTCCTTCCCTCTCTTCTCCTACTACTACTTCCCCTTCGTCTTCTTCTTCTTCTTCTCCTTCTTCATCTCCTTCTTCTTTTTCTCCTTCTTTCTTCTCCTTTTCCTCCGCCTTCTTCCTCTTCTTCTTCTCCCCACTCGCTATCTCCGTTGTTTTTCGCTTACTCTCCGGTCGCCTCTCGCGCACGGTGACCCACTCCCCCACGGCAGCGACCTTCACCACGTCGCAGGTAGATCCTGAATGATCGTGGTCGCGACAGGGCCGAGCTGCAACAAAAAAAAACTCCCTAGTTTCTTTCACTGAATCTGCCCCGAATTCGGACGCAGATTCATGAACGTGAATCTATGAAGACCAACTACGGTTGAAAACAAAAGAAAATAAATAAATAAATAATAAGAAAACTAAAAAGAAAATGAATCTAACCAAAAAAAAAAAAAAAAAAGTAAAATCCAACTACCAGTTACATGTACCGGCCAAGTGTCGGCTCCCCGTTAAGTAGGGGCTCAACTAACTATAACTAATCCTAGTATTCACTTCGCTGGTTCAAGTCCCGGTTGTCTGAGACCGGGGCAAAATACAGTTGAGCTCCTCGTTAAAAGGGAGCTAGCTCAGGGGTCCATAGGCCTCGATCCCTGCAACCCCTGTTTACCAAATAGCACATAAACCTGCTGAGCTAGCTCCCACTTCGAGTAGAAGGGGAGCAACTCTGTATGTGTAACGTAGTTGGGCTCAGTCCGACCATTGGTCTGAGCCCGTTTCCCAAGTTTGTATGCGTGCACACTTGTTGGTTTGTACGCCCGTCCGAGTGTTTATCGTACTGAGTGAGGGTGTGACCCGCAGCTCTGTGGGCGTGCGTGCTTGCTAGTCTGCGTGTCTGTCTGAGTGCTTGTCGGCTTGAGTGTGTGTGTGTGACCCCTCAAGAACACTCAATTGCTCGAAAGGTCCGAGGGTAAGTACTTACCTGTAGCCATGACATTGAGGGTTGCCGCGGGAAAAACACTCAAGTGGCGGGCAAAAAGGCCCGCGATACTTAAGAGTAGCGGGAAATAATCAAGTAGCAGGTAGGTCGGTGCTACACCGAGTAGAGATAGATGTGTCGGGTACTCGAGGTCGAGCAGAAGAAGACAAAAGTTGGTATTTTTAGACGCGCACCACCACTTGGTAGGCAGGTACCGACCCAAATCTCAGTGTGTGTCGTAGATCTACCTGACACAATACTAAGCCAATCAGCCCCTCGACCTTTTCGGTCGGAGGGTATTACTACTGATCCTAACCATCACAGTGCGCGGCATAATAACGCGCGCTTATACTCTCGAAATTTTCTCACCGATTTCGCCCCGGCCTCATTGGCCGAGGACTTCGTTTCGAGTGTCACGCTAAGGCGTACACACCCTTTCCATTCCAGACCGGTGTCGTCATGGTAGCCGACGTCGTCACTGTGTCGAATGCAAAAGCATGGCCAAATACCCTTGTAAGGGTATTTGGTCCGACAACGAAATGATTCTTCACAAAAGTCTTTACCTCACTTGCCATACACTTTGCTTGGTCATAGTTGGGCAGTTAGTTCATGCGGCTGCGACATCAAGCAGATCTCTAGTTAAAAAAGGTGGTCAGGTAGGACACACTTGAGACCGTCACCGTTTGATTGTGTCAATCGTCCCCGTCTTATAGCGCAAGTGTCCAACCCATACATGGGCTTTCTACTGCCTTCGGAGACTGGTCCGGTGGGTTGACAGGGCGACCCTCATAAGAGCCTCCCCTTATCATTTCCAAATGTCAGACATCTCTCTCCTTCACGTCGACAGTCGATCCGACAGATGGTAAGGTAACTCACACATGAGTACCTCATTGCCATCCGTTCGTTGAGTCAGCACATACACAAGTAGCACCACGGCTGACACACGAGCCTCCATCGCACCACTCTATTCTCCAAATCCAATAAATCCTAGGTTCCTTCTCGGTTATTTTAAGTTCCTTCCTTCCATCAGGCGGGATTGTTACTTACGTCATACATTATTTTCCGTTTAGATACTCTTAGTCATGAAGAAAACACAAACAGTATGTTGTACAGTCATGCATGTAGCCTAACACCGAAATGTAGTTTGTAAAGGTATACGAAAAAGGAGTAGGTGACGCGTACCTCATGGTTCCCTGCCTCCAGAGTCCCTCCTAAACTCCGACAGAGCTCCCACAATCGCCCCGTTATCAGTCATGTCTAGTCTATGCAATCGATGGTCTGAGTTTTTGAGTTAGTAGAAAACCCAGGATTGTCTCAGTGACAATATACCTTTAGTCATTTATAATTAAGAAGGTAGGTATCTTCGAGAATCATTGCAAATGAAAAAAAATGGAGGAGGATGGAGGAGGTAGGCACCATCACCCAGTGATAATATCTCTCTCCTCTCCACTGCTGCACATTCTTTTCATTTCTGCCCTCCGTTTAATACACAATATTCAATAATAGCAATAGCAAAATGGAAAAAATAAATAATAATAATAATAATAACCGTAATAAAAATTGGGCAACTAGCGGAATGACAAATTTTATATCGCAAAAGTTTTACTTAGAGTCAAGGAAGGCGGACACGATCCTGAAAGCAGCAGTGTACTGATATTTCACCCATGGAGAACCAAAGTTTCAAATCTGAATGTTAGAGAGAGCGTACTCTACACTCTCGATGGCACCAACATAAGTATTCAGAGCCTTACTTTCGCCCAGACTACTACGTGCAGCTTTTATCAGACTACGAATTAATAATGCATCCAGTTGACATCAGCAGCGGAACCGCAATACATGCATACGTCGGCTACGCAAACCATTGTCAACACCAGGTACGTACCTCGCGACATCATCACCCTCATCTTTGTCTCACTTTTCTCTCAATCCCTCTCTCTCTCATGCGCACGCACACAACTAGAGATTGAGAGCTCACACGAAATCCACACAGGGGATCAGAGATGCAAAGTTAAGATATGTGCAACTTGGAAATCCTAGCAATGCACCAGACTCAAACTGTTTTGGAGATCCAGGTACTAAGCGCTCAACAACGAGGAATACAACAACCCGAGACTAGCTCCTTCGTCAAAGGTAAGCGACTCTCCTCTTCATCTACGTATGTTTGTCTGTCTGTCTGTATCTGGCTGTTTGACAGTATGTGTAGGTTTGTCTGTCTGACTATGTTTGTTAGGTTGAATGTCTTTGTTTGTTCTCTATGTCTGTTTGGTTGCCTGTATGTGTCTGTTTAATTGAATGTCTGTGTCTGTTTAGCTCCCTGTCTGTGTCTGTTTGGTTGCCTGGCTGTGTCAGTTTGGTTCAATGTCCATGTGTGTTTGGTTCCCCGTCCGTGTTTGTTTGGTTGCTTGTATGTTTGTCTTAGTTTATCTGTTTGTATGTCTGCTCGTCTGTCTGTCTGTTTCAGCCTATTTGTCATGTCTGTTTTTGTCTATCTCTGACTGTCTATTTGTCACTGCACACCCACACACACACACACACTCACGCACACATGCACAAATGGCGCAGTGGACACAGGCAGAAGGTCCAACACTGAGGGTTGACTGTTTTCAGTTCTTTCTCTCTAAGTAGATCACGATGATGCATCGGCGGAGACAGTTAACCAACGCTCTCTCTTCTTCATCTGGAAGCATCTATGGAGAGCGTTTCCCAACTATTTCTTTGCGGTATTGTCCGCAGCGTTCGCCACGTGCCAGAATACATTACAACGTGTTTTGAAAGGCTTGTACCCCAACTTCCGAGGCATAGGTGTGTGCGATACTTCCCCTGAAATAGGTGTGTGTGAGCCTTCGGATAGGAGCATGCGCTGAGAACAATCAGAAGACCTAGCAAACAGGAACTACATTTAGAATTCTGTCGCAAATCCTGCTTCGGACATTTGTCCCGGCTACCCTCTCGCTCTGACGTTCAAACTCCGCATGGTCACCTGCTCATCGCTCACGTCGTGCTTCCTATCCTTCTCCATCTCCTCCTGCTTCCTGTTCCCTTGGGACGTTGTTTGACATTCCTCCAGCTAGTAGTTTCTCTTTCGTCGCAGCGACCATGTCCCCCACCTTTTGTTGAACTCCTTCCCCAGTGCTCTTCTTCCTCTCTACCTCTTTCTCTCTTTTGCTACTCTCCTCAACACGAGTTTTTTTTCTTTATTGCTCACATACTCCAAAAATAATGATAATAATAATAATAATAAGAAGAAGAAAATAAAAATAAAAATGGGAATAAGAATAAGAATAAGAATAATGATAAGATAATATAATAATAATAATAATAATAATAAATAATAATATAATAACTTTATGATAATAGGATAGTAATGAAAATATACTAGCTATCTCTTTGGTTCATTGCATCAGTATTGGGGGGGCTATATTCGGGGAAAAAACGTATGTGATAGCGGCAACAATGACCGTAGCGCATCAAGTATGATTCTCTATGTCTCAAACACACACTCCCACTCGCACACACACACACACAACCCCTCATGAGTCAGTGAAAATTCGTCGATATAGTCTGGCACAATCATGCTTTCTTATGTCGGGTGGTGTATAGCGAGCATGAGATCACTCAAACATACACACGAGTAGTAGTAGTGCATAAATCTGTGTCCTATTGGTAGATTCAATTGATGTTGCTTGTCCTATGTCACGTTGTTGGCCGCGCGATCGGCACACACGCACACACACGTATACCAGTGTATAGTTCCTTGTTCTAGAGGTTGATTCATTCACTTTTGCTATTCTCGTCCATGGAAGTGCCATGAGGGTAGTCGAGGGATCTGGGACTTACTCGTTTTGTCTCTTTATCACACACACATACACACACACTCACCCGTAGCTATATTAATGTATGCTTCCATGTTGTAGCGGTAGGTTCATTCGATTTAGCTCATCTCATCGATGGAAGTAATCTGAAGTCCGTCGCACGATCCATATGTACGATACTGAAAAACAAAACTGGTGTGGCAGTGTATATTTTCATGTGCTAGCTGTAGATTCAATCGATTTTGTTCACCCCATCGATGGAGGTAGCTGAGTATAGTCGCGGGTTTAGAGACTTACCTGTTCTCGATCTCGTCGCAGTCGTAGCAACACGACTCGCCACGATGCGCAACGCCCCACGACCACAACATGGAGGACACGAACGATATAAGTGCAAATCTCAGCGAGTCGGGCGGATGGCAGTCTCGTCCTCACCATACCATCACCGAGTGTACCACACATCACATGAGTCTCCACCCTTCAGTATGGTAAGCAGTGGATGCGAGGCCGAGATCACCTGCGCTACCTCTCCCTAGCGCCACTTCGGACGCCAAAGAGCGCAGAACCCCCTTGCCAAGTCGTGACACCTCTCGTCAAGCTACAGCGGCACCGCAACGCAGCACGACCCTTCAACATGCCGAGGCCACGACATGGGGATTCTACAGGCGCAAACTCGCACTCCAACAAGTCAGTATGTCACTCTCCCCTCGTCTCTTTCCTTCTCCTTTTTCATCTCCCCGTGTGTTCCACTTATGCCCACTCTCATGCGCCTTTCCCTTTCCTTGCTCTCGTACCTCTCTCTTTAGTGTTCGTGCCCCTTTCCTCCCAGTTCACGATCGTTATCTCCCTGCGCCCGCTTCCTCTCTCTTTTCTCCTTCTTCTTCAAGTTCTTCCTCCTCCTCTTCTTCTTTTTCTTTTTCTTTTTTTTCTTCTTCTTCTTCTTCTTCTTCTTCTTCTTCTTCTTCTTGGTTATTTGATTGCCAACGCTCCTCCCCTCGCGCGGTTTCCTTCTCTATCCCCTACGCACGACTTATTCCTCCGCCTAGTTCTTCTTAAGTCATGCACGTTGTGCTTCTACTCACCAACTCCGCGTTGTCACGGAGCCAGACACAGTACGACTAAACTTGCTCGAAGCATCGCTACCACATCAGGATATCGAACACTGCCTTGGGAACGGATTTGCCTGAGAATCAAGGGAAATTTATTAAGGTAAGTGCAATGTGAATTGTACAAGTTAAAAAGGTAAAGAAAAGAAAAAAAAGCGAGAAATGAAAGAAGAGAAAAAAAACATGAAATTCAATAAAAAGAAAGAAAAGAAAACAAAACAAAATCTAACATTTAACCACCTTAGCTTGCCAAGTGGCAGACCCCCGTTATAGCAGGGTCTCAGGTCTCGTACTAACTGTAATTAATCCTAATACGAAGGTCGCGGCTTCAAGTCCCACCCGACTTAGCCCGAATAAAAATGTTGTGGGGCTCCTTCACAAATGGAGATAACTCAGGGGTCGGGTGGATTCGTTCCCTGCACCCTGTGCTTGACAGTCCCAACACCTAAACCTATTGAGCTAGCTCCCGCTTCGAGTAGAAGAGGAGCAACTTAGTAGGCGCTGTGGAAATTGCACAACGGAATGGGTTTTTACGACTGTGCTTTTGAACGACGGTGGTAGCATTTGGCGTTAGAGGCACTTCGGTGGGGAAGAGCTGCCATTTCTTTTCGTCACGACAATGGCGATATTTTTTTTTAAAGGTTACGCTACTAAATTTTTGGCACGGCAGCGGCATTTCGGTGGGAAACTGCTGCCAATTTTTTTGGCACGGTGGCGTGGTACCGGTTTCGACGGCGCGGTGAGGGGCAATCCCGCCTTAAATTTTTGATGTGCGTGGTAATGGTGGACTATTCTCTCATGATCCGGCGGTAGTATGGAGTTTATGGACACTGGTGCACATTTGGGATTGTGCGGCAGTGTTGTGTGGGTCAGGGGCATGAAGAAAGTGTAGAGTGGGTGTACTCGACAGTGATTATTGGGGTTCGCGGCACATGCGGTTTGAGCCAGGGCCACCTTTTTTTTTTTGCGGCGTGCGGTGCGAGAGATATTGTCGTTTGAGACCATCCAGTGTTGCGCTGGTAACGTGAAACTGTATGGGACCATTTAGGGACCAAGTGGGTCTGATTTTGATATCGGGGCGTACACATTAGTGTTGCTATTTTGAGCGGACGTGGTGATTTGAGGTGTCATGAACTTGCAGCTGATTGGGGAGGATCCTTGGAGAGTGTGGTGCAATTGGGACAGTGTTGGGATGTTGGAATCGGTCTAAGCAAAGATCAGTTCCAACGTCCTAAGCAAAGATCAGTTTGGGACGTTGGGATCATGTTGAAACTCATTTGTGAGGATACCCTCCGGGAGGGCTACCTCACTTGAGTTATGTTATGGCCCAACCTCTGCTCATTTGGTCACTTGGAGGAGAGGCGAACCATCGTTCAGTGGAACGGTTATGAGTTGTAAAGTTATGGCCGCATAGTTTAAACTTCAATGATGATTAACTTTTATCTAATTGGTGTATTACTCGACTTTCTTGAGTGAGTCATATCAAACTTCACTCAAGGTCAGTCAGTTGATTGACTCATGCTTCCCTTCACACCTGTGCGAACCCACACTTTGCTTGACCTTACTGTTTTGAACGTTCGAAAGAAAAGGTAGAGAAAGTTGTGCGAGTCATGCATTTGAATGGAAAGGTCTGACTTTGGGTATGAGATTTCTGCTTGTTCTCCCAACATGTTTACTTCGGATTGGTGTGCAGGTAGGTAGAGAGAGATGTTAGAAAAAGAGATTGATTATGCCTACTGGAATGAGGAAAAGGATTGTACTTTTTCTATCTTTCACCTGCCTGTATGAAAAAGTACTTCAATTTTGAAGTGAATAATTACAACGGGTGTCGTGAAAGAAAACTTGTGAATATAATGAAGCACAAACGGTTATCACCTACCTGAAAATTCAAGGATGAAAAAGGTGAAGTGAGCAATTTGTTGTGGTTTGTTTGGCCTGAATTTAAAGTGGGGGATGTGTTCTTCATGGTGAAAAAAGAACTTGCAATGATGAATGGAGGGTGATTTTGTGATGTTCATTAGTCCAAATACATCTAAGCGAGGCAATTTAGGGAAGAGACCTACACTAATTTTATCACTTCACCTTTTTCACAACCTTCAGGATCATCTCAAGGGATGGGAGAGGGCAATTTCAAGCCTTCACGAATTTCACCACTTCAACCTTCACTATCGTCTAAGTAAAAAGAGGGGGGAAGGTGATTTCAAACCTTCACGAATTTTACCACTTCGATTCGTTCAGAACTCTCACTATCGTCTAAGTAAAAAGGGGAGAGTGATTTTAAGCCTTTACCAATTTCACAACTTCAGTTCGTTCACAACTTTCTTATTTTTCACAACTTTCAAGATCGTCTCAAAGAGGGATGGGGCAATTTCAAGACTTCACTAATCTCACCACTTCAGCCTCGTTCACAGCTTTCACTATCATCCACGCAGGGGGAAGGCGATTTCATGCCTTCACTAAATTCACCAATTAAGTTAATTCACAATTTCCACTATCCTCCAAGGCGGGCGCCAAGGAGGAAAGAGAAGGGGCAATTTCAAGCCTTCATGAATTTCACTTCTTCAGTTTGTTCACAACTTGCATTCAAGCCCTCACGAATTTCGTCACTTCAGTTTGTTCTTAACTTTCAGTATCGTCCAAGTAAGAGGAGGGGATGTGATTTCAAAACTTCACTAATTTCACCACTTCTGTTCGTTCACAACTTTCACTATCGTGCACACAGAGGGAAGACGATTTCATGCCTTCACTAAATTCACCACTTCAGTTCGTTCAGAACTTTCACTATCCTCAAAGCAGGTCGCAAGAAGGGGGAAAAGGGCAATTTCAGGCCTTCACGAACTTCACCACTTCTGTTCATTCACAACTTTCACTATTGTCTGGGAGGAGGAAGAGATTTCAAGTCTTCACTAATTTCACCACTTCAGTCAGTTCACAACTTTCACTATCGTCCATGCAGGGAGCGAGAGGTAATTTCAGGTTTTCACTCCTTTCATGACTTCAGTACTTCACATCTTTCACCATCGTTGTCGAGCGCATCGTTCCGGCACCGCACGAAGCAGCGTGAGACCCTCCCGGCCGCGTCACGCAGGAGTTGGGTCGAATCCTTCGTCGCAAATATACATGGAGCTTCTGAAAGCCGCTCCGGCCGAGTGCGCCAACCATACCTCCCGCGAGCCCCTATGACAGGATAGGTCCTACGCGAGGCACGACTTACCTCCACCTTACGGGAGCTGTCACCTCCCTTCGGTGGGCGTATCCCCGCCGAGCTACCAGTCCACAATACGAAAGTTGATCAGTTAAAATCGCAGAGGTGGATCAGCCGAGGGCGTTTCTCGTTCGCTGTAGCATGGGGGGTACGAGCGGTAATACGCCTCTATCAGGACCGCACGCGAACCGACATCTTGGGGGGGCTGAGGTCCCAAGCGCGACTCAGCGTCGGTCGACTAGGACGTAACCCACTCACCACACATACACCACACTACAAACACAAAAATAAAACACACACATACACACATCAAACAACGCGACAACACTCCTAGTCCCTTAGTAGCCATCCCATAACTTTCCGACGTCCAAATCGGGTAGGCGACACGCGCGAGACTTAGTATAAAACCGCTTGGACGCAGGGCCTACTCATATCGACTAGCAATGCAAACGTACGCAATCTGTCGCAACGATGGCGTACTATGAAGTACCCATACTCAGGCGATCCTCGTTAATCTCGAGGGTCGCGTTCGACACTCAAGTGTCGACTGACACGCGCCTTGAGGGTTAATCTCTCGACGTTGGACAACCGCCAAGTGCGGTTGAAGACCACGCCCTCTTCTGCACCCTGCGGAGAGTGGGTGGTACACAGGTTCATGCCTAAGGTGGCAATCGTCCCTTATCGCCCTAGAGACTAGTTCCATCATTCAGGGTCTGGAAACGAGTCAAGGAGTTTGACTTTGACGGTGCCACAGACTATAACGTCCAACTATAACAACTCTAAAAGGCAAATATAGGCCGACGGTTGCCACGGACTGTAACGTTTAAATATAACAATTCTAAAAAACAAATATAGGCCGAGGACATCTCTGCCCCAGAGGGCCAGAACCATAACCTTGAGTACCCCTTTTTCTGATTGGCACCGCGGCCTATACTGATTTTGAACACTCATGCACATGTATGAATCCCTTGGTCCCATAACTCTAGACGCTAGGACGGCAAAACGTCGCCCGCAAAGACTTCAGTATAAAGTAGTGTGGTTGCGAGCGTGTCCTACGCCAATCGACGATGCTAGTCATACGTGGCAATCACAGTCCCAGCCTTGCGATATTGAATGGCTGAAGGAATATATCGTGGGGCGGTTACCCCTCGTGATATTGAACGGCTGAAGGACATGCCGTTCAGCCCCCGCGGCATTTCCGCCCTCCGGGTGGGGTGTCTCGGCGGGCAGGGCAGGTAGGCTCTGCGTGAGGGAAGACTCCTTCTCTGCGGAGTCTAGGGCTTGGGATGTCCTGGACAAGGATCTTGAATCCCGGCCCAGGACCAACGTCCGACCAAAAATTCTGAAAAAGCACACAATCTGGAAGAGGGGTTTTCCGCCAACCTCGACCCCCATTTAACCCTTAGTACGTTGGCCCCTTGGGCCATACGGACTCCCAGCATAGGTACACACACACATATATATATATATATATATATATATATATATATACAAGGGGGGGATAAGTATGTGATGATCACTTCTCACAATCACATCAGGCTCCTCACAACCATATGTATATATGTGATCGCAGACAGTCAAATCCAAAATCCGAGTCATAGAACATTCCTGCAATCACATCAAAGAGTCGAACAAGGTCCACAAACTACACGGAGTCAATCCCGACCATTCCCTGTACTCATACCCCTCGCTTTAGCCATGCAAAACCCAGCCTCTTGTCCAACCAACCATAATTAAATACTCAGCACCTTTGTTAAATGGTCATTCAATAAAAGTCCGGGTGAAATCTTAACGAAACAATAAAATCACCAGGGTTAAAGCCTTTTAGGTTGAGTATGGAGGGTGAGTTGAAATTGAGTCGTAAACCAACGAATCGGCAACCGACCTGTTATCAGTGATAACAGAAGATGATCATCGTAGGATCAGGCTGAATCTAGCCCAAATCTTGAATCAATCGACCAAGAAAACCTGTAACACATGACAGGTCAATCCCCCAAGCTAATTCTATAAGTCCATGGAGGGTAATCCCCACATCACGATCTCACCCAAATCATCCTAATTAACTAAGCCTAAGTCTACCTCTAAGCAAGTGCCAAAAGAAAGGTAGACCTTGGCAGAATCTCCTCTATACAGAGTGGATCGCCAGGATCGCCCCCTATCAAAATATAGCTTATCTCCTTTAAACTAAGAAAATTTCGGCAGCGCTTTCCGTAGGAAAAGTGCTTTTCCAAAATTTGTATCAACCCGGATATGAAAACAGAAATAGTCTTTGACTTTCCAAAGTCCAATTTTGTTGAACTCCCTGAATTAGTAAAACTTTGGGCAGCACTCCCTTTAGAAAAAGAGGCTTTCCAAATTTTTACTAAGCCATATATGAACTCTAGACAAGTTGAACTCTGAAAAGTCAAAAATTTGACTAACTCTTTGGATCTGTAGAAATTTCGGCAGCGCTTCCCGTAGAGAAAGTAGCTTACCAAAATTTATACAAAGCCAAATATAACAAAGGATCCCAGAAAATGCAAAAATTGATCTAAAGTAAAATAAACTTAGCTCAGAAAATGCAGGAACTGAGACTAACCCCTATGGCTCTAACACGTGGCGAGCAACTAAAGCAACTACCTACCAACTGAAAGTCAGACTAGAATAAAAGCCGCACTCAGTCACATGCAAGTCAAACCACAAAGGTAAGTACTTCTCAGCATCCCAAGTAAACCTTAGCAAACAATAGTTCATGACCCTTCAATGCTTTAACCCCTTATACCCAGCTTACCTAAGGCATAGGGTCAGGACATCCAAACTTATGGAATGAACCTCACCTTAGCCAGATCTAAAGTCGTGTCACCCAAACTTGTGGAATGAGTCCAACTTAGCCAAAGTATACACAAACACATGGCACAACAACTTTTCTCTTCTTAGGGCTTATGACTAGACCATTCTAGTCGCTCTGAACTGTTTAATAGCCAAGTTATATATACCTTTCTGAACTTAACCTTCAGGGTGGGCGTAGGACTGAGTCATTCATCTTAAAAACAATGCTCAGTTGGCCCAAGTTACCTTCAGTTATACTCTTAATTATACTCTCTTCAGGTTGTGATAGGCTATAGTCAGACCACCTAAACTTATAGAATAGTCTGATTAGCTCGTTCATAGATAGAATAATAATAAAAATATAGCCAAATTATAACCTTGGGTTCCAACATGTGTGGGCTTTGAGTCAGACCACCTGAACTTACAGAACAGTCTGACTCTCTGCCTGATTCGTTCCTCTCTGATTCAAACTGTGCATGGCATTAGGCTGGACCACCCGAACTTACAGAACGGCCTGCCCTTTGTCAAGTTCACCTTCTCAAAATAAAGCAGGAAAAGACTGAGCCACCTAAACTTATAGAACAGCTCAGACATCCTCGTTCATAAACAAAAAAACTGAGAAAACCCAAGAAACAAGGCATCCAAAAGCACCTAAACTTATAGAATGCCCTTGGCCCCTGAAAACCAATCACAATCCAGCCTTCGCAAGTTAGGGCAGTCAGGCCACCTAAACTTATAGAACAGCCCGACCCTCCATGCAAAACCACAGCACTGGGTCTCCCCGAACTTATGGGGACTTCCCAGCCTCCAAAGCAATCAGACCCCCTAAACTTATACAAGGGTCTGACGCTCCACTCAAGCTAAAATAAACATCGCACTGAGTCTCCCTAAACTTATGGGGACTTCCCAGCCTTAATGACCCAGTCAACCTTCTTGCATACCTGTCTTTCATTCTGCCCTTCCCAGATGCAATCTCTTTCAATAATCTGCTTTCACACAATCAACAAAGTTAAAGCACACATTCCTTTACTTAGTCTGATTCAGTATCCTGAAAGTCAAACAAAGATTAAATTAAGGCTGCACACCATATACTCAGTCAAAGATGCAACGGGTAGTACAGATAGGGGTTACAACTGGGTTTATAGAGGGAAATGGAAGGTTACCTTACAGTTCCATGCCTCCAGAACTCCTCCTGAGTTCTGGCAGAGCTCTCGCAATCGGTGGGATAACCTCCCACAAGGCCTTGTTGCGGTCCTACGGGTTGCAATCCCGCCTGCCGCCTTCCTCTCAGAACTCAGACTAGACTTAGAGTAAGAAGGGTAGAAGATAAGGGGTCTAAGACTCTCGAGATAAGAGGGGGACAACTCAAGTCTCAGGAGAGGGCCTTGTTGCTTTGATTCGCCTGAGGGTCCCGCAATGATGGCCAAAAACAGCAACCGATTGGTCAACTCTGAGTCAACTGTCGAAGTCAACTCTCTGATGACTTCCCGGTTTGCAGCACTAACTCCTTTGACTTCTTCTCACAATCCCCCTGGCGACCCCATCAAGAAGACTCAGTCACTCCTCTAAGACCCAACACCTAAACGGTCGTCGCTATGGCTCGACCTCCCTCTCACCTGCAGAACAATATACTGCAAATAGGAGTTATTGTGCTAGCATAAATAGCACGAAGCGCAACGAGTGACCTTGGCGTTGCAGCACGCTCGACTCACCAGCGGCTCCTCCTCCTACTGCAGCAATGGTACTGTCGGGGGGGCGGTAGCAACTGTAGCACCTACAGATAACTTCCTCATTAGCAGCCCATAGTAGTTGGCAATTAAGCCAGCAGCAGCCTCCTACTAACAGAACCGTACGCGGCTGAAAGCAAGAGCAGTACCATGCCAACAACTCCTTTCAAAGAGTCGCAACGACAGCAAAGGTCGACAACCAGTAGCAACTGCAAGCTCAATACAACGGCGAACCTCCTTCTCATACAACAACCCATTGCGCAGCAGAGTCCAGCGGTCGACCGAACTATCATCCTCTTTGGCGTCTCCTTCCAGGGAACTTGCTCACAACCCGCTGCCTCTTCCCGCACTGCTTCATCCGATCATCCGCGCTGAGAGAGGTAGAGGAGGTTGCCTTCCCTCAATTAGATAAGCAACATACCAATCGAAAGGTAGGTTCTCTACACACGGCCGACCTCACGCTGCTACCAATGGCCAGATAGACAAAGTGGGTAAGTCTTTGCTCGCCCCTCATAGCTCCTCTTTCCCTTCGTTCACTTCTCATTTGAATCCTTCGGCCAAACAGGTAAGTCTCGAACTTCACGGCCTTGCTTCACATTACCTCTTCCGGTAAAGTTAGCAAATTTGAATGAATCACTGTCGAAATTTGGCCGGGTACACCACAGTTTGGCACCGTAACTCGGTTATTGGCCCGTCCCACACCACCAGCTCTCGAGATTAATGGACAGTCTCTTCTTCTCTCTCTTATCTGCACGCACGTACGCCCCCTCCTCCCGTGCACCTAATCCCACATGCGCGTACTTACTCGCTGACCCGTCCTTGTTCACCCGCGCACAGTACTATCAACTGCGCTACATGAGAATTGCATCCCATAGCTCAATGCCGAAGCCTCAACGATGGTCCTTACCACGATCTTCGACAACGAAGACAGCCACAGCGAAGGGCCGGACGAGCAGCCACGATAGCAGAAATGAGGATGAGCGCGACGAACAGCGTGATCACTTAGCTGATGGCGATCACAATCTGGACAAAGAGCTAGATGATGAGGGCGTCAATGGGCAGAACCCAACCAGCCAGATCACGCTAATGGCAGGCACGGTAGTGGCCGCACTCCGCTACTCCAGTCGACAGGGTAAGCAAAATCGAGTGAATCTTCCTCTAAACGTGCGCAGTCCCTTGACCATGCGATGCTCGGCCATTGCCCGCCCTACTGCCTCGTTTACTCTAAGCAAAACGAGAATGAATCTTTCACTAGAATATGTATATATACACTGCTTTCAAGCCATATCCGAAGGGAAACTGCGAGTGGTCACTTTCATCGTCGGATCTATAGCGTACCTCCATCAGGTAGGTCTCCGACCCACGCGCCCTTCACTCTAATCGCGTCGATCAAGGAAGCAAAATCGACTGAATCTACCACCAAATGTCGACTACGTGCATTCCCTCTTCAAAGTCTGCCTTTCCCTCGGCGCAGTAGCCTTTCCTACTAACTTCTACTCCACTAACTCTCACAATAATCTGACTTCCCCATTTCACTCATGATAACCGAGAACCCCCGAATCCTTCCTTTCCCCGTCCTTTTTAGTCAAGGATCACGGAACTTCGAAAGATTTACTCCACTCCATAACCGCTACCACCATCTTCCCCTCGACTGCACTCGGCATGAGCTCCATCCGGGTTCACTCGGCACTTCCTCCTTACCCTGTCGCTCTCCGCCCTGCGCAACTCTATGTCGTTCCGCTCTCTCTTCCTACACCACCCTCGCCTGCACAGTCTTCCTTTCTACCTAATTCATCGTCTTTCCGACGCATCTCTTGTCGTCAGCAATATTGTGTTTAGCGCAGCTCCGTGACCCTGCTCTTAGCGCGACTTTCAGACGTGCCCCGTTCGTCCCCATGAAGCAAAACTTATCAGAAGAAACAACAACCCGGCACTCTGTTTTTTTTTCTTCCCGATATCGACACGCAGTGCCCGTCTTTACAACGACTGCCCTACGGTTCAATAACCCGGTCATCCTTACGAAAAGCACAGAGGCGACCAACTACCAGAGCGTTCGAAAGTCTTTCGTTCCTATGCCCAAGCCCGATGCTCGGTTAGCCCCGCAATGCTGCTGCAGAGCCTTCTCTTCACTCGCTCGCCGCCAGAATGGGCAAAAAGAAAACGGATGCACCTCCCGCTTATTCGTAGAAGCATACACCGCTCTGGCCCCCGCAGCTTACATTCCTCCCCTCTACCAGGTAAGTGACCGCTCCCGTGGTCGCCTCCTACAGTCTGGTAGGTAAGCGATTCGACCCCGCGGGTCTTTTTCACGGTCCGACCAGCCAAAGGAAACTTCGGGCCCTACAAGGCGGGCCCGCGATCGGACTCCCCTGACAAAACTAAGGGGGATAGTCTCGTGGGACCCTCAGCCCCTCCAACGCTCCTTTGCTCCTATGCCGACACCCGCAAGCCTCGAACCTTGTACCTCCGCCATTTAAGTCCAGTGTCGTAACCAATAGGGTTAAGCCCAAGTCTGAAACAACCAAGCTCGAAATCCTATATGATTCGGTGCAACATGGTGCTCAGCCCGAAAAGCAGGATCGGCCTCATTTTCTGCCTACACTAGCGGGCTGCCGCTAGGCATACGCGCAGGCTTTCCCAACTGCACCGTGACTGGCCCACGTACCATCTTGCGCGCCAATCCTATCGTCGGTTGCGCTTGTCAAACAAAGACGAGCTTTTATTCCTTAATCTAAACGGTAGGCAAAAAATCATGCCGACCTTGTTAAACCAGCTACACAATCAAGCAGAAGAATCACACGCGCGCCTTAAAACTGCGTGCTCACACATCTTTCCTCAATCCAATAACCCCCAACTTGTGCGCGGACGATCCTCACAATCCGTGCGAATACTCCAGAATTCTATTTTAATCAAACTTTCTATCATTTGCAAAAAGTCAGTGCCGATACCCTTGTAAGGGTATTCACACCGACATCGTGCAAGCCAAGGGAAAGGTGGGGCAATTTCAAGCTTTCACTCCTTTCACCACTTCATTACGTTCACATCTTTCACCATCATACAAACCAAAGGAAAGGAAGGACAATTTTAGACATTCACTAATTTCACCACTTCAGTTCATTCACAACTGTCATTATCGTCCACGCAGAGCGGGGGGGCGGGGCGGGGGAGGGAGATTCAAACCTTCACGAAATTTGTCACTTCAGTTTGTTCAAAACTTTCAGTATTGTCTAAGTAAAAAGGGGGGGTTGATTTCAGACCTTCACTAATTTTACCACTTCAGTTCACAACTTTCACTATCATCGACGCAGAGGAAAGGGGGAGAATTTCATGTCTTCACTAATTTCACCACTTCGGTTTATTCAGAACTTTCACTATCCCAGACAAAGGAGAGGGGCCGGCTGGTAGCTTCACTAATTTCACAACTTCAGTTAATTCACAACTTCCATTATCGCCCAAGCAGAGTGGGAAAGGGGGGAAGGGACAATTTGATGCATTCACAAATTTCACCACTTCAATCCGTTCACAACTTTCACTATCATCCAAGCAGGCGGGGGGAAAGGGAGGGGGGTGGAACAGTTTCAAACCTTCACCAATTTCACCGCTTCAGTTTCTTCATAACTTTCAACATTGTCCAATGTGTCCAGTGAGCAAGAAGGGGAAGCTTAATTTCATGCTTTCACGAATTTCACAACTTCAGTTTTTTGACAACTTTCAAGATTGTCTAACGGGAGGGTGTTCATTTTAGACCTTCATTAATTTCACAAATTCAATTCATTCACGACTTTTGCTTGAAATTACCCCTTTCCTTCCCCCTTTGGCCCCCCTCTTGAGGACTAAAGTGGTGAAAGTAGTGAAGGCCTGAAATTGCACCTCCTTTCCCTTGGCTTCCTTTCCCTCGGCTTGGACGATGGTGAAAGATGTGAACATACCGAAGTGGTGAAAGGAGTGAAGGTTTGATATTACCCCTCCTTTCCCTTGGTTTATACTATAGAGAAAGATGTGAACGGACTGAAGTGATGAAAGTAATGAAGGTCTGAAATTGTCCCTCCTTTCCCTTGGTTTGGACGATAGTGAAAGAAGTGAACGTACTGAAGCGGTGAAAGTAGTGAAGGCTTGAAATTGTCCCTCCTTTCCCTTGGCTTGGACAATGATGAAAGATGTGAATGTACTGAAGTGGTGAAAGGAGTGAAGGCCTGAAATCACCCTTCCTTTCCCTTGGCTTGCACGATGGTGAAAGATGTGAACGGACTGAAGTGGTGAAAGGAGTGAAGGTCTAAAATCGCCCCTCCTTTCCCTTGGCTTGCACGATGGTAAAAGATGTGAACGGACTGAAGTGGTGAAAGTAATCAAAGCCTGAAATTGCCCCCCCTTTCCCTTGGTTTGGACGATGACGAAAGATGTGAACAGAATGAAATGGTGTAGTGAAAGTTTGAAATTGCCCCCCCTTTCCCTTGACTTGGACGATGGTGAAAGACATGAACGGACTGAAGTAGTGAGAGCAGTGAAGGCCTGAAATTGCCCCCTATTTTGCTTGGCTTGGACGATGGTGAAATATGTGAACAAACTCAAGTGGTGAAAGTAGTGAAGGCCCGAAATTGACCCTCCTTTCCCTTGGCTTGGATGATGGTGAAAGATGTGAAGGTACTGAAGTCGTGAAAGGAGTGAAGGTATAAAATTGTTCCTCTTTTCCATTCATTCGAACGATGGTGAAAGATGTGAACGAACTGAAGTGGTGAAAGTAGTGAAGGTCTGAAATTGTACGTCCGTTCCCTTGACTCGGACGATGGTGAAAGATGTAAACGTACTGAAGTGGTGAAAAGAGTGTAGGTCTGAAATTGCCCCTCCTTTCCCTTGGCTTGCACGATGGTGAAAGTTGTGAACGGACTGAAGTGGTGAAAGTAATCAAAGTCTGAAATTGCCCCTCCTTTCCCTTGGCTTGAACGATGGCGAAAGATGTGAACGGACTGATATGGTGAAAGTAGTGAAAGTCTGAAATTGGCCCCCCTTTCCCTTGGCTTGGACGATGGTGAAAGACATGAACGGACTGAAGTAGTGAGAGCAGCGAAGGCCTGAAATTGCCCCCCATTTTGCTTGGCTTGGACGATGGTGAAATATGTGAACAAACTCAAGTGGTGAAAGTAGTGAAGGCCCGAAATTGACCCTCATTCCCCTTGGCTTGGATAGTGGTGAAAGATGTGAAGGTACTGAAGTCGTGAAAAGAGTGAAGGTATAAAATTGTTCCTCTTTTCCATTGTGATTTGAACGATGGTGAAAGACGTGAACGGACTGAAGTGGTGAAAGTAGTGAAGGTCTGGAATTGTCTGTCCGTTCCCTTGACTCGGACGATGGTGAAAGATGTAAACGTACCGAAGTGGTGAAAAGAGTGAAGGTCTGAAATTGCTCCTCCTTTCCCTTGGCTTGCAGGATGGTGAAAGATGTGAACGTACTTACGTGGTGAAAGGAGCAAATGCCTGAAATTGTCCCTCCTTTTCCTTCGCTTGGACGATGGTGAAAGATGTGAACGGACTGAAGTGGTGAAAGTAATGAAATCGCCTCCCCTTTCCCTTGGCTTGGACGACGGTGAAAGATGTGAAAGGACTCAAGTGGTGAAAGTAGTGAGGGTATGAAAATGTCCCTCATTTTCCTTGGCTTGGACGATGGTGAAAGATGTGAACGTACTGAAGTAATGAAAGGAGTGAAGGTATGACATTGCCCCTCCTTTCCTCCACTCTCTTTTATTCTACTCTACTCTACGCTACTCTACTCTACGACACATTACGACAGTCTACTCTACTCTTCGATACTTCACTCTACTCCACTTTATTCCACTTTACACCACCGTACAATACGACACTCTACTCCACTTTACTTTAGTCTACTCTACTCTACTCCACTCTACTTTACTCCACTTTACTCTAGTCTACTCTACTCCTCTTTAGTCTACTCTACTCTACTCTACTCCATGGTACTCTAGGACACTCGACTCTATTTTTCTTTACTACACTCTACTTTACTATACGACTCTCTACTATATGACACTCTACTCTGCGATTATCTACTATACTCGGTTGTACTTTACTATACTTTACATTACTCTACAATACTCCAGTCTGCTCTACGGTACTCTACTACACTGTACTCAACTTTAATCTACTCTACGATAATCTCCTCTACTCTATGACACTCTGATGTACTCTATGACACTACTCTACTCTATAACACCTACTTTACTCTACTCTACTCTACCCTACTCTACTCTAATCTAACCTACTCTTCTCTACTCTACTCTTCGACACTCTAATCTACTCTACAACACTCTACTCTACTCTACTCCACGACACTCGATAACACTCTACATTGTCTACAACACTCTACTCTACGACACTCTACTCTACAACACTCTACTCTACGACACTCTACTCTATGATACTCTACGACACTCTATGACACTCTACGACACTCTATAACACTCTACGATACTCTACAACGCTCTACTGTACAACACTGTAGTTTAGTCTACGCGACACTCTAGGACACTTTACTCTACTGTATGACAATGTACTCTACTCCACTCCATGACACTCTACTCTACTCTACTCTACAACACTCTACGACACTCTACGACACTCTATTGTACTCTACTGTACTCCACACTACTCTATGACTATTTACTCTACGATATTCCACTCTACTCTATGAAACTCTACTTTCTTCTATGACACTCTATTGTAATCTACTCGACGACGCTCTATGAGACTCTACTCTACTTTACTCTACTCTACGATACTCTTCTCTACAGAATGACACTCTACTCTATTGTATAATACCCTACTTTACTCTACTCTACCCTACTCTCTTCTACTCTACTCTACTCTACTGTACTCTACTCTACTCTACTCTACTCTACTCTATTCTACTATTCGACACTCTAATCTACTCTACGACTCTCTACTCTACTCTACGACACTCTACTCTATTCTACGAGAATTTACAACACTTTAGCCTACTTTAAAACACTCTACTCCACGACACTCTACGACACTTTATGACACTTTACTCCACTCTAAAACACTCTACTCTACAACACTCTATGACAATGTATGACACTGTACGACTATTTACAACACTTTACTCTACAACCCTCTACTCTAAAACACTCTATTCCATGACACTCCACGACATTGTAGGTTACTCTACGCTACTCTACGACGCTCTATGACTCTGTACGACACTCTACGGCACTCTAGGACACTCTACGATACTCTATTGTACACTTCTCTACTCTACGACACTCTAATGTACTGTATTCTATGACACCTAATTGTAGCCTACTCTATACCAATCTGCTCTAATCGACAAAACTTTACAACACTCTGCTTTACAACACTCTACTCTACTCTACGGCACTGTACTCTCTTCTACGGTACGAAACTCTACTGTACTTTATGATATTGTACGAGAACACTCTATTCTACTCTACGACATTGTATTTTACTCACGTCTACTACATTGTACCCGATTCTACTCTACGACACTCTATTTTATTCGACACCATACTCTACTTTACTCTACGACAATCTACTCTCCTCTTCGACACTTTACTCTCCGACACTCTACTCTCCTCTTCGAAACTCTATTGTACTCTACTCTATTCTACTCTACTCTGCTTTACTCTGATAAAGTTTCCAAACCAGCAGTGCAGGGACCGTCGAGTCAATGATTGGGCAGACCTTGAGTCAATCCACTAGCGTTATGGCAAGCCAGCCAATATTGTTAACCCTTGAAGAGGTCGCTACAAAAGGATCTATGAGAGATAAAGGCAGAGAAAAAGAACATGATTAGAAGAAGAGTCAGGTTACAACAAAGACAAGCGGACGTTAGTCAGGTAGAGGAAATGGAGGGGGGAAAGGGCAATTTCAAGCCTTCACAAATTTCACCACTTCTGTTCGTTCACAACTTTCACTATTGTCTATGTTAAAATTGGGGGGCGGGGGGGAGATTTCATCCCTTCACTAATTTTACCACTTCAGTTCGTTCACAACTTTCACTATCGTTCACGCGGGGAGGGGGGGTAATTTCAGGTCTTCACTCCTTTCACGACTTCAGTCCGTTCACATCTTTCACCATCGTGCAAGCCAAGGGAAAGGAGGGGCAATTTCAAGCCTTCACTCCTTTCACCACTTCGGTACGTTCACATCTTTCACCATCATACAAGCCAAGGGAAAGGAGGGACAATTTTAGGCCTTCACTAATTTCACCATTTCAGTTCGTTCGCAACTTTCACTATCGTTCACGCATGAGGGGGGGGGAGAGAAATTCAAGCCTTCATGAAATTCACCACCGCATTTTGTTCACAACTTTCACTATTGTATACATAAAAGGGGGTGGTGATTTCAGGCCTTCACTAATTTCACCACTTCAGTTCACAACTTCCATTATCATTGACGCAGAGGAAGGGATAAAATTTTATGCCTTCATTTATTTCACCACTTCGGTTCGTTCACAACTCTCACTATTCTCAGGCAAAGGGAAGGGGGTGGCAGGTAGTTTCACTAATTTCATAACTTCATTTAATTCACAACTTTCATTATCCCCCAAGCAGAGTGAGAAAGGGGGGAAGGAACAATTTGATGCATTCACAAATTTCACCACTTCAATTCGTTCACAACTTTCACTATCGTCCAAGCAGGCGGGGGGAAAGGTAGGGGGGGGTGCAATTTCAAACCTTCACTAATTTCACCGCCTCAGTTTGTTCATAACTTTCAACATTGTCCAATATGTCTAGTGAACAAGAAGGAAAAGTTTAATTTCATGCCTTCACGAACTTCAGTTTTTTCACAACTTTCAAGATTGTCTAACGGGGGGGCGCTTATTTCAGACCTTCATTAATTTCACCACTTCAGTTTGTTCACAACTTTCACTTGAAATTGCCCCTTCCCTTCTCGCTTCGTCAAAATTGCACCTCTTTTCCCTTGGCTTCATTTCCCTCGGTTTGGACGAAGGTGAAAGATCTGAACGTACTGAAATGATGAAAGGAGTGAAGGTATGAAATTACTTGTCCTTTCCCTTGGCTTACACTCTGGTGAAAGATGTGAACGGACTGAAGTGGTGAAAGTAATGAAGGCATAAAATTACCCCTTCTTTCCCTTAGCTTGGACGATAGTAAAAGAAGTGAACGTACTGAAGTGGTGAAAATAGTGAAGGCCTGAAATTGCCCCTCATTCTCCTTCACTTGGACGATGGTTAAAGATGTGAATGTACTGAAGTGGTGAAAGGAGCGAAGATCTGAAATCACTCTTCCTTTCTCTTGGCTTACACGATGGTGAAAGATATGAACGTACTGAAGTGGTGAAAGAAGTTAAGGTCTAAAATCGTCCCTTCTTTCTCTTTGCTTGCACGATGTTGAAAGATGTGAACGAACTGAAGTGATGAAAGTAATCAAAGTCGAAAATTGACCCTCCTTTCCCTTGGCTTGGACGATGGCAAAAGATTTGAAGTGACTGAAGTGATGAAAATAGTGAAGGCATGAAATTGTCCTCCCTTTCCCTTGGCTTGGACGATTATGAAAGACGTGAACGGACTGAAGTAGTGAAAGCAATGAAGACCTTAAATTGCCCCTCATTTTCCTAGGCTTTGACGATGGTGAAATATATGAATAAACTCAAGTAGAAAAATTAGTAAAGGTCTGAAATTGCCCCTCCTTTCCCTTGGCTTGGACGATGGTGAAAGATATGAAGGTACTGAAGTGGTGAAATGAGTGAATGTCTGAAATGTTCCCTTCTTTCCCTTAACTCGGACGATGGTAAAAGATGTGAACAGACTGAAGTGCTGAAAGTAGTGAAGGTATGAAATTGTCCTTCCTTTCCCTTGACTCGAACAATGGTGAAAGATGCGAACGTACTGCAGTGATAAAAAGAGTGAAGATTTAAAATTGTCCCTCTTTTCCCTTGGCTTGCACGATGGTGAAAGATGTGATTGTACTTAAGTGGTAAAAGGAGCGAATGCCTGAAATTGCCCCTCCTTTTCCTTGGTTTGCACGATGGTGAAAGATGTGAATGGACTAAAGTGGTGAAAGTAAAAGGTCTGAAATCGCCTCCCCTTTCCCTTCGTTTGGACGATACTGAAAGATGTGAACAGACTCAAGCGGTGAAAATAGTGAATGTCTGAAATTGCACTCACTTTCCCTTGGCTTGAACGATAGTGAAAGATGTGAACGTACTGAAGTAATGAAAGGTGTGAAGGTATGAAATTGTTTTCCCTTTCCCTTGACTTGCACGATGAGCAAAGATGAGAACATACTGAAGTGGTGAAAGAAATCAAAGACTGAAATTGTCCAACCTTCCCCTTGGCCTGCACGATGGTGAAAGATATGAACTGACTTAAGAGGTGAAAGTAGTGAAGGCTTGAAATTGCCCCTCCTTTCCCTTGGCTTGGACGATGGTGAAAGATATAAACGGACTGAAGTGATGAAAGTACTGAAGGCATGAAATTGTCCCTCCTTTTCGTTGGTTTCCTTTTCCTTGGCTTGGACGATGGGGAAAGATGTGAACGTACTGAAGTGGTGAAAGGAGTGAAGGTATGAAATTGCCTCTCCTTTCCCTTGGCTTTGACGGTGGTAAAAGATGTGAACAGACTGAAGTGGTGAAAGTAATGAAGGTCTGAAATTACACCTCCTTTCCCTTAGCTCCCTTTCACTTGGCTTGGACGATAGTGAAAGGTGTGAACGTACTGAAGTGGTGAAAGGAGTGAAGACCTGAAAGTGCACCTCCTTTCCTTTGGCTTGGACGATGGTGAAAAAAGTGAACGTACCGAGGTTGTGAAAAAAATGAAGGTCTAAAATTGTCTTTTCTTTGCTTTGGCTTGCACAATGGTGAAAGATGTGAACGTACTGAAGTGGTAAAAGGAGTGAAGGTTTGAAATTGTCCCTCCTTTCTCTTGGCTTGGACGATGTTGAAAGATGTGAACGGACTGAAGTGATGAAAGTAGTGAAGGTCTGAAATTACCCCCTCTTTCCCTTGCTTGGACGATGGTGAAAGATGTGAACGTACTGAAGTGGTGAAAGGAGTGAAGGTATGAAATCGTCCTCCTTTTCGTTTAGCTTACACGATGGTGTAAAATGTGAATGTATTGAAATGGTAAAAGGTGTGAAGACTTGAAATTGCCCCTTCTTTCTTCTGGCTTGCACGATGGAGAAAGACGTGAACGGGCTGAAGTAGTGAACGGTGACCACTTGTCAAGTCATGTGCACCTGGACTACAAGTGTGAATGGACACTGCTTGCCAAGTTGAGCAACGATAAAAGAAAAAATTAAAACTAGTTATCTGCCGAGTCGACCATCCGCACAAACATATATATATATATATATATATATATATATATATATATATATATTGAACTCATACTTTGAAGATAGGTAAGGCTTGTGAGGTTGTGATTGTCTGACGGTTGCAATTAAAGTGGTTAGCTGAGTGGTTGCGTGGTGGGCTGGTTGACAAGTTGCCTGCTTGTGTGCCTGCAAGGTTCGTTGGCTGCCTGCCTGCCTGCATGCCTCGTTGCAGTGACTGCCTGCTTGCCTATCTGCCTGCCTACCCGTCTGTCTGCGTGCCTCGTTGAAGTGGCTGCCTGGAGGCTTGTATGTATTCATATATGTGGTTGTTTGTCTGAGTGGGTGACTGTTTTGTTGCTTGGCTGGCTGCCTGCCTTCCTGCCTATGAACCGTTGGCGAGCAAAAACCCTACCGTCTTCCCCCGAACACCCGGTCACTATAGCTGTATTGGGTGGAACTTACAGTTTCAATACATCGATAATGACATACATTCTATTTGGATGAAGAGGGCAGCTGCCACGCAAACCCTCAAGGGGCTCAACCAAAGATTTAAAAAGAGTAATGAAAACTACAACCCCAAGCCCAAGAGACCCTTTACTTGGGCGTGAAGAGAATCGAAACGGAGGAGGAGGAGGGGGGGGGGGGGGGAGGGGAATTTTTCCCACATCTTCGGCAAAAGTTGGGTTGGCTTGGGGAAAAGTTGGGTTGGCTTGGTTGCCTGCTTGCCTGGGTGGCTGCGTGGTTGTCTGCATGTGTGCCTCTTTGCAGTGGCTATCTGCCTTCCTGCCTGCCTGCATTGGTGTATGTGGCTATTTGCCTGCATTGGTGGATGTTTGGTTGCCTAGCTGCCTGGCTGGGTGGTTGTCTGCCTGCCTGCCTAGGTGGCTGCCTGGTTGCATGGCTGGTTGCCTGGTTGGCTGACTGCCTGCCCGCCTGCCTGGTTGCCTAACTGCTTGGTTACATGGGTGGCTATGTGGTTTCCTGCCTGTCTGCGTGGATGCATGGTTGTTTGGGTGACTGTCTGGTTGCCTGGTTGAGTGGTTGTCTGCTTGCCTGGTTGTCTGGCTGGCTGCCTACCTCACTTCGTGCCTGGTTGCCTCACTTAATGGCTTGTTGGCTGTCTGTCTGGGTTTGTGTGAGCCACTGGGATATTTGTGTGTGGAGAACGTCCCTGGAGCTGGTAGTTACCTTTGACCGTGTTGTTTTTTTGGGTTGCATAATACAATTAGAGGTAGATTAGACCACATGATACGTAGAACACATGTTTTCAGTCCATCAAAGAGTTCGTACCTTTTGATGCCCAAGTAGAATTATAAGTCCAGTTAATCTGGGTATGATACCGCACACTTGAACCCATGGTTGACTGAGTCAAACCTTGTGGTCAAGTGTTCAAGTCCAGAACAGTTGGTCACATAGTTAAAGCAGGAATAGAAAAACCCGAAAAACTAGAAAAATGTGTGTAAGCATCGTTCAGTCAGTAATTTGTTCAGATGTTTCAAAAACTATTGATTTTGCATCGTTATTCTCTATTTGTAGTCTATTCGTGTTCTTTTAAGCCTCCATGTATGTTTATGAATGCATCCACGTGATAACACATTTTTATCTTTCATCTTAGATAGGTGTGGTAAAATGATTCAAGAGAATGATGTGCTAGTGGTGACCGGCCTAGAAGGTCAATGTCAATTGGCCTCATGATATAGATTTACCTACTTTTCATAAAGGTTTGCGAACATGATTGGAGTATTGTTAAGACATTGCCAATAATAACAAGCCGTAAAATTTTTAAAAAATCAAGATATAAAAAAAATATATTTTTATTTTTATTATTTTTTTTTACATTGTTTTCCTACATTCAATGTGTGTTTATGATTTAATAACCTTCTTGTGTATTAACCCTATGTTGGGTTCCCGTGTTACTGTGCGTATGTTTCGTTTTCATCTTTTTTTTTTTTTTTTTTAAATTAACAGTTTATCAAGTCACTCACCACCGTTATTTCGTCAGTACAGTCAACAAACTGGAGACGGTGATCCAGATATGCAGCGCGCGGATCATCCTAATGGAACATTGTCATCACCTTTCAAGATGACCAAATGAAAGGAATCAGCGTTTTCTGTAGATGATCTTGAAGCAGCATTGTCATCACCTTTCAAGGCGGTCAAAGGAAACAAAGGAGCGGCTTCTGTTGATGATAAATCATCAACAACTGATGATCTTAAAGCAACATTGACGTCATCATTGAAAACGACGAAAGGAAACAAAGTAGCGGCTTCTGCAAATGCTAAATCATCACTTGTTGTTGATGGTCCTCACAAAGGAGTAGATGCAAAATCTTCAACCATAGCTTCTGAAACCAGTGGAGTTCGACAATAGGATGCACAATCAAGTAGTGCGATGCTAACCAATCCGGGAACATCCTCATCAGCAACTTAAAAAAATTATGCTCTCTATTCTGCGGTAGAAAAGAAGGAGACAATGACGTTTTAGAAGGTTCACGAAAGAAAGAACCTCTGGAAAACAAATTTGAGTTCGAAGTTTCGGTTGTCGAGAATGAAGATTCAGTTGGTGTAAGGACAGTTACAACTCAAAACAATGGTGATATAGATGATAAGAAAATTTAGGATGGCGCAATCAGTTTGGTCGTCAATAAATCATCCCCAACTGCTATATCTTAGGGTACTAAGGGGCAAAGTGGCAGTGTAGGCGGAACAAGTAACTCAGTGCACATACATGATAAAAAATGACATTCACAATGTCGAAAAAAAAGACACAAGAAAAAGATGAGGGCACGAAAGTAGTTTACTATTTGAGTGGTTCAACAACTATGAAGAACTTTCCTCATATAGTTTGTGATTGCAATTTGGTTTTCCATCTTGGTTTGAATTTATCTCTAAGGGTTTCAGGGATTATGATGCACATACTTATTATTTGAATTTCTTTGAAGAAAGACGGGTCTGGTCTGGAACCTGGCTGTCAATCTCATTTGTAAAATTTTCTGCCTATGATTCAAATGTGGTTAGGGACTGTATTTCGCATGGTAACATATACTAATGGTTGTCACTTTAAATATATATTAGGTTAATCGCAGTCTATCGTTCTCTCCGTCAGCAAACTTGCTTGGGCCGAAGGTGGAGCAACGGGATGGGACGTACATGATGTTACTATTTTCAATATGACAACCCGAGCTGAATGTATAGTTGTCGTCACCTTATTTGGTTGTGTGTATACAATTCTCTCTCTCTCTCTCTCTCTCTCTCTCTCTCTCTCTCTCTCTCTCTCTCACACACACACACACACACACACACACACACACACACACACACACACATACAGACGATCGGGCTCGTACTAACAAACTATATTCTCTCTTTTTGTGGTTGGATATGTCATGTGGGTTTTGTTGACTATACACGACCTATTTCGTTGCCCTATCTTTAGAGCATGTGTTATTTGGATGTTTACGGGAGCCCACGAGTTCTCTTCGGGAGGAATGTATATTTTGTAGGCCAGCGTGGAAGGTTTTCCTAGTCTTTTCGGACCCTTAGTAGAGGGGCTCAGTCCGTTCTTGTTGGAGGAGTCTTCTGTCTTAAGTAAGTTGTCTCTTATTTTTTTCCACCTTTTTGGCAATGACGTGAATGTGTTGTTTGATATGATTTTCTGGAATGCTAATGCTAATATATTTGTTTGTTTTTTATAAATGAGTTTTTGGTTTCAAGGGTCGATGAGGAAGGCTTTCAAAGTTTCACTCCTGACCAATAGAGTCCAAAAATATCTCCGAATTGACTAGTGAAGCTTGTTAGCGAACTTTTAGCGAATTCGTGGTTTCTTGTTGGCGAAGATGATTTTGTAAAATCCGGAAAACCCTAAATTAAGTCTCGTCTTGACGTTATCTTGACAATCCTGAAATTCCTGACAATTCACGAAAATTCAAAACTAGAAAAATTATCAAAATTATAAAAAATCGTAAAATTCGGGATTTCGTCATCGAAAAATACTTCAGTGTATCCCGTATCTGTGTCATAACGACAATCCTGAAATTCCAGAAAATTCACAAAAATTAAAAATTGCTGGAAAAATTCGAAACTTCAAAAAAAACGTGAAAATCGAGATTTAGTTTTCAAAATATACTTTAGGATACCCCATTTTTACGTTATCTCGACAATTATGAAATTTTTAAAAATTAATGAAAATTTTAAAAATTGCGAAGAAAAATCCAATATTCCGCAAAATTCGTGGAAATTAGGGTTTCATTACCGAAATAAACTTCGAGATTTTCGGGATTTTAGGGGTTCCACCGTGCCCCGTTTCTACGTTACATGTATATGTGTTTTCAGGATTTCATTACCGGAATACATTCAGGATTTTCGAGATTTTACCGAGTCCCGTTTTTACGTTATATCCCGAAGTGTTTTCGAAATTCGTTACTGAAAAACACTTCGAGATTTAGAGGATTTTACTAAGTTCAGTTTTTAAGTTGTATCCCGAAGTGTTTTCAGGAATTCGTTACCGAAATACACTTCGGGATTTTATGAAGTTTTATTTCTACGCTGTATCCTGAAGCGTTTTTGAGATTTCGTTACCGAAATACACTTCGGGATGTTCGGGATTCGATCGGTTATATTCCGACGTGGATTCAAGATTTCGTTACCGAATCACACTTCATGATTTTTAGGATTCAATCGGTTATATTCCGACGTGGATTTGGGATTTCGTAACCGAATCGCACTTTGGGATTTTCGAGATTCGACCGGTTATATCCCGACGTGGATTCGGGATTTCGTTACCAACTTGCACTTCGGGATTTTCAAGATTCGATTGGTTATATCCCGAAGTGTTTTCAGGATTTCGTTACCGAAATACACTTCGTGATTTTCGGGATTTACTTAGTGTTATTAGTACATCATGTCCCGATGTGGATTCGAGATTTCGTTACCAAATCGCACTTCGGGATTTTCGGGATTCGACCGATTATATCTCGACGTGGATTCAGAATTTTGTTACCGAATTGCACTTCGGGATTTTTTAGATTCGATCGGTTATATCCTGAAGTGTTTTCGGGATTTCGTTACCGATATACACTTCGGGATATTTGGGATTTTACCGAGTCTCGTTTCTACAATACATCCCGAAGTGTTTTCGGGATTTCGGTACTGAAATGCACTTCGGGATTTTCGGAATTTGACCGAGTTTTGTTTCTATGATGTATCCCGAAGTGTTTTCACGATTTCATTACCAAAATACACTTCGAGATTATCGGGATTGTACCGAGTCTCTTTTCTACGATATATCCCGAATTGTTTTCAGGATTTCGTTACCGAATTACACTTTGGGATTTTCGGGATTTTACTGGGTATCGTTTCTACGTTATGTCGCAAAGTGTTTTCGAAAATTTCGTTACCGAAATACACTTCGGGATTTTTCGTAAATTAGTTAGTATTGTTTTACATTATATCTCGAAGTGTTTTTGGGATTTCGTTATCGAAATATACTTCGGGATTTTTGGGATTTCATCAAGTCTCGTTTCTACAAGATATCCCAAAGCTGCAACTGCCTTCGAGCAGAGATGGAATACAAGGGTTGTGCATTTCATGCAATCGAGAGAGAGAGAGAGAGAGAGAGAGAGAGAGAGAGAGAGAGAGAGAGAGAGAGAGAGGGAGATAGAGAGAGATAGATAGATAGAGAGAGGGAGAGAGATAGAGACAGATAGATAGATAGAGAGAGAGAGAGAAAGATAGAGATAGATAGATAGATAGATAGAGAGAGAGAGAGATAGAGAGAGAGAGAGAGGGGAATAGAGATAGATAGATAGAGAGAGAGAGAGAGCTATGAAATCCCGGCCCAGAGAGTTAATGCAACGTGTGGAGCAGCGACAACTGCTGATTTCTACACTAAGGGCTGCAACAGTTTTGAACTGTATTATGAGTCGCATCTACTGCCGAGAACTGCAAATATAAAAAAATAGCAACCAATTAGTGTCTAACAACTTTCGACATCCATCACGATGTCCCCGTTGTTCATCCCGGTCAAACATGCTGCTTCAATGCACATGTTTTTCTTGCTTTTTGAAGTTGCAACTACCTTTCTTGATATTGCATTTATCACTAATGTTTGACAATCGTTTTCGTGGTGGCATTCATCATCTGCGAACCTCCTATTTTGCGCTTATGTGAGTCTTGTTGAACTTGGGAAATGCTGAGTGACTGAGTGATTATCATTTATTTTTTCTTTATTATGATGACTCCGATATGAATATTGTTTCTTCACTTTGTGAGAATTTCTCTCAAAGGGAACTCCACTTATACCCTGGTGACTCAGAGATATCACTGAGCGGGATTGGGGTTCGTCTCGGTGAGCGGAAAATTGATTCACTGCAGGGAAAAAATATATGTATATTTTTGTGTCACCTAACTACATCTTTTTTTCAACTATTTTTAATTTTTACCTAGGCCACCAGCCATGTCGCCCGGGTGACCTTGTTATCCCGTGCGGCCAGGCCGTGCAAGAGCCAAAGTATGTTTCAGCAAAAAAAAAAAAAAAAATCGAAAAAATCTGGAAAAAAAAACGTGATACGCAGAAAACGAAATTGAACAACGTTTGTCTCAGGGTCATATCCAAAGTCTTTACCAAAAATTAAAAATAAAAATAAAGTTAAAAAAATATTTTTTTTCTGTATTATTATTTTTATTTTTCTTGGTCCAACGAGGCAAGTGGTCCCGGACCACTCTGGTAGCCTAGATCTTACATATTTTTTTCCCCACCATTTTTATTTGATTCAAGATTTGTTTTTTTCTTTAATTCCCCTCTATTTTTTGTTTTAATTTTTAACTTTCACCCTTAATCTTCTACTTTTTTTTTCAAAATTTTAAATTTTTTTAAAAATATTACTATTGTAATGCACATTAGGATCTGTTATCGAAATGTCACTAAATAAATTTTAAATTTGTTCCAATGCCGAATAAAAAAAAAAAAAAAAAAAGATAATTTTTAGTGTCGCCAGGCTAGCATACATTGTTTTCAAATATTTTTTATTTTTACCTAATTTTTTTTCCACCGTAATTTTTATTTGATTTCAATTTGTTTATTAAAAAATCATCTGTTTTTTTTTTTTAATTTCACACTTCCACCTTCAATGTTCTGCCCGTTTCTTTTTCCTCTCAATTTTTTTGTAACCTTTTTTTTTACATTGTTTTGTTTCATATACACAACGGGATATGTTCTAGAAATATCACTAAGTAGATACTAAATTTTCTTTAATGTAAAAAAAGTAGATCCTGAAATTCTTGAAGTGCGATTCAGTAACAAAATTTTGAATCCATGTCGGGATATGATCGAGCGAGTCTTGCGTGAAGTGCGATTCCGTAACGAAATTGCGAATCGACGTCGAGAGATAACCAATCAAATCCCGAAAATCCCAAAGTGCGATTCGTTAACGAAATCCCGAATCCACATCAGGCATGGTGCAGAAATAATACTTAATCATGAAGATCCCGAAGTACATTTCAGTATCAAAATCATGAATGCACGTAGGGATATAACTAGTCAAATCATGAAAATCAAGAAATGCAATTCGATAACGAAATTCTGAATCCACATCGAGATATGATATATAAATAGCACTAAGTGAATCATGAAAATCCCGAAGTGAGATTCGGTACCAAAATCCCGAATACACATCGGGATATAACCGATCGAATCCCAAAAATCTCGAAGTGCGATTGGATAATGAAAGCACGAATACACGTCGGGACATAACCGATCGAATCAAAAAAATCCAGAAGTGCGATTCGGTAACGAAATCCCGAATCCACGTCGGAATAAAACCGATTGAATCTCAAAAATTCCGAAGTGTGATTCTGTGACGAAATCCTGAATTCACATCAGAATATGGTGTACAAATAACTCTAAGTAAATCATGAAAATCCCGAAGTGAGATTCGGTAGCGAAATCTCGAATGCACGTCGGGATCACTCGTGGTTAATGAGCCTCAAAATCTTCGGCGAATGGTACATTGAAGCTCACAATGAAATTTAAAGAAATTCGTTAAAGAATCACATATTTTTGTCCCCGAAGATTTTTTTAGGTATGTCTTTCGTCAAAGAAGTGTGTTTATTTTTTCTGAAGTATTATTGTTGGTTTATACATTCGTTGGTGATTCTTGTTGGTTTATACATTCGTTGGTGATACTTGTAGCCG
The DNA here is from genome assembly GCA_003427395.1 of Chara braunii. Classification (NCBI taxonomy): domain Eukaryota; kingdom Viridiplantae; phylum Streptophyta; class Charophyceae; order Charales; family Characeae; genus Chara; species Chara braunii. Next base: position 790,938 of record BFEA01000547.1, on the reverse strand, counting down.
TTTATATGATTTTCCTTATCTGTGGCGTTCGTTGAATGTCTAGTCTTCTTGTATGCTTCGGCAAACATCACTTCTTTGTCAAAGAAGTCTTCTTTGGGTGCTTTCGTGATGTTCTTCTCGCCGAGAAAGTCAAGTGTCAAAGGAACTCAACGAAAAAAAAAAAA
>BFEA01000547.1:735247-742315 GCA_003427395.1 Chara braunii | reverse complement strand
TAGTAAGTTAAATCTCGAAACCACTTTTCGGTGTTCACAAAACCCGAAGTTATAAACAAACATTTTGTCTTCGCCAAACCTAAACACTGATTTCGCTAACTTGTTTCAGCGAATTCGGTATCCTTTCGCTAACAAGCTTCTCTGCTAGGTTCGGCGAATTTTTTGGGGTCCATTAACCACGAGTGGGTTCTGGTCTTATGAGGTCATATTGCTGTGTCATGCGAGATTCAATTTGGTGGGACCCATTTCGGTACTTGTCGGAAACCTCTGTGGTTTGTGGATGGCGCACAACCCACATCTTTGGCCGGGTGGTTATTTTACACTGACTCAGTTCAATTCTACACTGGAACAGACACGGGAGCAAGTTACTGCAGTGAACTAAGAAGGGTGTGCTTTGTCACCTTTTTCGGCCCTCGCAAAGCCTTGGATTGTTTTTTGAAGCACTGACAATTGCATTGTCATTCGGTTACTGTAGATGTGAAAAAAAAGAGGTACTTCACAAAAAAAAAGAAAATAAATGTAGTCTTCGATGAAGTCTAGGGAATGAGTATTGATATGAGGAATGAAAAAAAAAAAAAAAAAAATAGCAGTATATTTTTGCGAAAGATGGAGATGGGTGATTGTGGAGGAGGACCAAGACAAAAAGACAAAGTAAGCAAAGAAAAAGAACGAGAACAAATAGCAGTATTCTTCGGCAAAAGAGGGAGAAGGGGTAAGTGGTTGAGGATAACGAAAAAAAAAACTAAGTGAGCAAAGAAAAAAAAGAAAACAAATAACAATATTCTTCGGCGAAAAGGGGGGACGGGGTAAGTGGTCGAAGACGAGAAAAAAAACTAAGTGAGCAAAGAAAAAAAAGTGTAATCTTCGGCAATAGGGGTGGATGGGGTAAGTTGTTGAGAACCAAGAAAAACAAAACTAAGTGAGCAAAGAAAAAAAGAAAACGAATAGCACTATTCTTCGGCGAATGGGGGGGATGAGGTAAGTGGTTGAGGACGAGAAAACAAATTAAGTGAGCAAAGAAAAAAAAGAAAACAAATAGCAGTATTCTTCCGCGAAAGGGATGGATGAGGTAACTGGTTAAGGACCAAGAAAAAAAAGACTAAGTGATCAAAGAAAAAAAAAAAAAACAAATAGCACTATTCTTCGGCGAAAGAGGGGGATGAGGAAAGTGGTTGAAGACGAGAAAAAAAAGACTAAGTGAGCAAAAAAAAAGAAGAAAACAAATAGCAGTATTCGTCGGTGAAAGGGGGGGATGGGGTAAGTGGTTGAGGATGATCGTACTCTTTTCAATACTTTTGCACCGAATCTTCTCTGTAGAAATACCGAATATTTATATGTCAGTTAACCATCTCTCGTCGGGATATAACCGACTGAATCCCGAAAATGTTGAAGTGCAATTCGGTAATGAAATCCCGAATCCATGTCGGGATATAACCAGTCGAATTCCAAGAATCTAGAAGTGCAATTCGGTAAGAAAATCCCGAATCCACGTCGGAATATAACTGATCGAATCCTGGAGATCCCGAAGTGCGATTCGGTAATGAAGTCTTGAATCCACATCGGGAGATGGTGTACAAATAACACTAAGTAAATCACTGAAATCACAAAGTGAGATTCGGTACGGAAATCTCAAATACGCATCGGGATATAACCGATCGAACCCCGAAGTGCAATTCAGTAACGAAATCTCGAATCCAGGTAGGGGTATAACCGGTCGAATCCCGAAAATCCCAAAGTGCGATCCGATAACGAAATCCTGAATCCACGTCGGAATAATACCGATGAAATCTTGACAATCCCGAAGTGTGATTTTGTAATGAAATCCCGAATTCACATCGGGACATGGTGTACAAATAACTTTAAGTAAATCACAAAAATCCCGAAGTGAGATTCGATAGCGAAATCTCGAATACATGTCGGGATATAACCGATCGAATTCCGAAAATCCAGAAGTGCAATTCGGTGACGAAATCCCGTATCTACGTCGGGATATAACCGGACGAATCCCGAAAATCCCGAAGCTCGATTCAGTAACGAAATTCGAATCCACGGTGGAATATAACTGATTGAATCCCGAAAGTCCCGAAATGTGATTCGGTAACGAAATGCCGAATCCACATTGGGACATGGTGTACAAATAACACTAAGTAAATCATGAAAATCTCGAAGTGAGATTCGGTAGCGAAATCCCGAATACACGTCGGGATATAATCGATGGAATCCCAAAAATCCCAAAATGCAATTCGGTAACAAAATCTCGAATCCACATCAGGATATAACCGGTCGAATCCCGAAAATCCCGAAGTGCAATTCGGTAACGAAATCCCAAATCCACATCGGGACATGGTTTACAAATAACACTAAGTAAATCACGAAGTGTATGTTTGATAAATACATATATTTGTAGTGAGAAAGAGTGTTTCGGTAAGGTACTTGGTGGAATATATACCATTCATTAACCATCGCTCGTCGAGGCCCAAGTGCCTAATGCTTGTCAAGATGAAAGCCCAACTGACCCTATCATAGGCTTTTTGCAAATCAAAGAGTAGGACTGTCATATCTAATTCCTCTCCTGTTATTATTTTCATTGACTCGATCACGGTAACTATGTTGTCCAAAATCAACCTACCCTTGACAAAAGTACCCTGATCGGCTCCCACCAACCCCGACAAATAAACTGTCAGCCTGATCGCCGATGATTTCGCCAACAGTTTATAGACGACATTCAATAAGGATATCGGGCGTCAATTACGGACATTACTTTTCTTCCCTTTTTCATACAAAAGTGCAATAATCCTTTTGGTCATGTTAGGAGGAAGTCTTGTACCGGTTAGAACTTCGTTGTAGATTTGGACTAGGTCTTCGTAAAAAAGGTTCCAAAATTACAGAAAAAACTTGATGGGGAGTCCATCTTTGCCAGGAGTTTTGCCTTTAACCATTTGTTTTGCTGCATGAAGTAATTCTTCAGAAGAGATTGACCGATCCAAAGAAAGTTTCCCTTACCCTGAGATACGAGGCGTCGTGTTAGACCAAAAAAAGAACGAAAAAAACAAATTCATATCTGCCTCCTCCAATAATCTACGTGAAGTTAGGATGTCTCGGAAGTAAGTGACGGCATATTTGCACATCCCAATGGTTTTTGTACTCCTGCGAAGGTTTGGATCGAATGGGTGAGCGAATTCCTTCATTATCCGATGCTAAGTGGACTGTCTATTTATTAATGCAAAAGTTTCCTTAGACATGACATCCAACTTTTCCATCCCCTTCACATTGTAGCGCTCCTATCAAACTTTCTGCTTCCTTATTTGAATTTTTTTCCATTTTACTAACCATCGAGATCTTTCTCTAGTCCAGAAGACGTCTGATACCGGGTGTTTTCCTAACTATGCTTCCGCCTCTTCTTCCTCTTCATTTCTCTGGTATGCCTTCATCGTAGATAAGACTGACAAACCTTTGGATATAATCCTCAGGCCGATAGTGAGTCATTCCCCCTTTGTTATGAACCGTTCCTTGGTAGATTGCCACGCTGTATTCTGGTCTCGAACCCACTGGGTTATGCCTGGGTCTTTAAGGATATCTGTGTTGAGTGTGAAATAGCCACGCTCCCTGTCAATGCACGGTCCAGGGGCGAAGCAGGCGAGCACCGGATAATGATCCGATAAAGGGTACGCTTCCACGGACACCGATAGCAAAGATTCCCACGCAGCTTCTCTGGCAAAGATCATGTTTATTCTGCGCTGGCTCTGTGGTTGAATACTTACTGTCTCGAAACTGTACGAGGTCGGTCGTCTTTATGGGTGCCATGTAAAGCCATGTTCGTTCGGGTGTGTTACACGGAATGCATCAATCAGGCCTAATTTCTCGAGCAGATACATAGGATTTTAGCATATGAACGGACTGGTTTCACCATCAGAGTATCGATGTCTGGGTTCAAAACTGTGCTCCAATCACCTGCTAACACCATATTTTCGACGTTCGAGATTGCGTCTGTAAAATCAACCAGGAATTGTAACCGCTCTTCTATGGGAGGGAGCGTACGCACGCGTCACTGCCCATGATTCTTCCACTATAATGCCCTTTACCCAGACCCAACGACCCCAATTATCTATACATTATCAACTCATTCAAAGTTGAGGTTGCGGTGAAATAGGATTGTCGAACTCTCTTTCGTGTCATTTGCAGGCGCCCACAATTGTGGACCGTCTCACCACCTTCACAAGCGGTTATTGGGTAGCTGAAAATTCAGGAATGAAAATTCTGAAGTGAGAGTTTTTGGCAGTCTGAAAATCTTGAATGGTCCTGAAGTGGTGAAAGGTCCGAAGACCCTGAACCACATGTTTAGGCAGGCTGCATCCTGAAGTGGTGAAGGGTGTCCTGAAGTGGTCAAGTGAAAGTTTTGGGCAGTCTGGAAATCTTGAATGGTCCTGAAGTGGTAAAAGGTCCGAAGACCATGAAAACCACCCTTCACCACTTGAGGATGCAGCCTGCCTAAACAGGTGGTTTTCACGGTCTTCGGAGCTTTCACCACTTCAGGACCATTCATGATTTTCAGACTTGAATGATCCTGAAGTGGTGAAAGGTCCGAAGACCCTGAAAACCACCTGTTTAGGCAGGCTGCATCCTGGAGTGGTGAAAGGTGTCTTGAAGTGGTGATGAAAAATACGACGGTTGTTAAACTTCTCTCACCACCTACCCAGTGTTGCGATATTTGCAGAGTCCAATTTCGTTTCTTACAAACAAATAACTTGAAATCTTTGTGAATGAATCCAAGATTTGAGTCTTTCATGCTTCTCCTTCCCATTTTTATCCCCTAGCCCCCTCACATTCCATGACAACACAAATATTTGGTTCATATCGGGCGGGACTGGTCGGATTGTTTATGGATGCGACCAACGCCCCCTGCAGGGGTTTTCCTCTTCCTTCCTGCCTCGGTTGATTCTCGAGGTGCAAGCCAGTTAGAAGTCAGACTGTCACAAAAAAACAGTGATGATATGTTTCTACCTTTCAACTTTACATTACATTAAGCCACAAAATATGTCGGCAATCCATCCTCCAGGTGAATATCTGACAGATTAGGATTATCAATCTTGTCGAACCACCTACCAGGCACCCAAACCACTCCTTCACTCTTAAGCACCTGGAAAACGTCTAGAGGGAGACGAAGGTCTACAAACGGGACGTACAAGCGGTGACAGACGCCTACCAGAAACTGGTGAACAACTTTTCCTATAATAATGTTCGGAACGATTCTGCAGGGAAACCTCTTTTTTAACAGTCTTTTGACGCATTCCAGAATCAGCTCATTGCTCGGTGGGAGTTTTGTAGGGAAGGAAGTCATCCCTACACATCGATTACCCATATCTAAACTCAGGACTAGAGCTCCTGAATACAGATGACAAGCACAATTCTCTTAGATGATGAAGTCGAATCTCTTGGAACCGAGGACATACCGACACCCTTCTCGATGTTGGGTTTTTTACCCTGATCTTGATTCAGCTTCCACAGTGTTTCTAATGTTGGCGGGATGGAGAAAGTTGAAGACTCCCTATTTGAAAAGTTGAAAGACCGAAGGATTTCTCTTCCCCTAGCCCCTCCGGCTGAATATGGCATTGCTTCGCCAGACATTTACTCCCTCTTATCGAAACATGTTCCATTGAGGTATCCATGACACAATGTGACTTCGTCGGCCCGTTACCCCCTAACCCTACTTCCTGTCGCTACGAGGCCTTTATAATTCCCTGTTGCGGACTCTGCTCCCCCTTCTAGGTCTTGTGCTATGTGACTTTCCTGATTACCGCTCATCTTCCGAGTTGACCAGGGTTGACTCCCACCTTTGGGAGTACTAGGTTCCTCTGTTATCGGGAAGGGGAGCACTCCCTGCAGGGGCGAGGGGATTTTGACCGAGGGGGGGGGTGCGTGACACCCTAGGAGGTGGTGGGTGACACCCTAGGGGGTGGTGGTTCTGGTTCAAGGACTGGATTGTTTCCGCTTCCACTGAACGATGGAGAGCCCCTGCCCATTATGGGACCAAACATGACAAATTTACCGTTAAAGAGACCGGGTCTCATCCGCACCCCAAAGCCCGAAAAGGCAAAAGGTGTAACACCAGTGTACCGTGAAAGTATGTGTGGAATTGTTGAGATGTGGCAAATTGGGGGATAGTCCCTTGACACGGTCGTGCCCCTGACGTTGGGTGAATTGGCTAATTAACATAGAGACCATGAGGGGGAGAGGTAGGTGAGGGAAGGCAAGAATTCGGTCTGAACTGTAATGGTGCCAACGACGACTGGAATCGTTGTTGTGATGACGAGGGTCGAGTGTTTTGTGTGGTCCGTGTTGAGAAGGGTCATCGAACTGTTGGGCCTTCTGTTTTGGTGTAGAGGCAGCGCCTGGACGTGACGTGGAGGCAGCGCCCTGTGCGTAGGTGTAGTGATGTGGGTGTCATGGGCAGGTCGTACTGTTCTCATTATGGTAGAACCACTTGCATCTTCTGCACCAATCCGTGGTCTGAGATACAAATTCCAATTTGAATTCCTCACTATCTTTCTGGAATTATAACTTCTCTTGCCACTTCTGTTGCACCTTTGGGGCAAGGTCCATTTTCACGTTCATAAGTCTTGGAAAGTGATAATCTTTTTCAGGAGGCTACATTTTCAGGATTTTAGCCATGGAGTTTTCCACTGCCCAGTGCAAGTGGAACATTGCACGGCGTGAAATCCTTATGGTCATTACCCAGAATTTTCCTGCAGCTTCCTTAGCCCGGAGGTCGTCCAATTTTTTTTTTGTAGCCCAACGACGACACTGAACCGAGTATCAGGGATAAGGGCTTCCAGGAGCCTTCGGGTCACTGAACATGATCGTGTCGGAGTCTTTGTTAATCATGAAATCCGCAATATCTTTCGTGGTTGCTATATATGAGAAAACGTTGGCCCCCTCAAACTTAACCCTCCTCCTTTTCAGCGAAGGATTTATTGTCGGGTTAGCATACCAACCATCTTCATAGACTCGACTTAACATCTCTTTAATCTTATTAGGTAGCTCCCTTGCTTGTGCCTGGAACAAGACCAC
>BFEA01000547.1:725247-730247 GCA_003427395.1 Chara braunii | reverse complement strand
TAGAGTGTGAGGAAGGGTAAGAGGAGTGTTCGTCCAAAAGTGATTAAAGTGCGGACCCCTCTTGAGAGATCTACTGACACCCTATCCTCCGACATGGCAGACATCACGTATGAGCAATGGAAGGCCATGTTGGACGCAGTGGCCGATAACGAGAGGCCTTTCTTTCAGAAACTTTATGAGGATGTTGTACACAGAGAGAGGGAGGCAGAGGCAGCAGCCAGAGCCACAAGTATCTCTGAACAGGTGGCCCTCCTTGCGGTTCCGGAATCAAATGATGACCGGTTCCAAGAGAAGATAGTTGTTGTCGTAGCAGCCTTGATTCAATTGCGGACCTTGGAAGACCTTGAGTCCCGTGTGACAACCCTGGAGCAGCGGAACCAAGAGCTGCAGGTTGAGATAGTCAGCCTCAAATAGTCCCAATTGTTTGCCCCCCGTCCTCCTAACCCTCGACCTTCTGTAGTCTCAGTCTCTCCCCCTAACACATTCCTCATGACAAGAACGAGTGGAACTGTGACAAGCGCAGGAACCGGTGCCAGCTCCTCAAGCGGCAGCGCCGACAGTTTTGCACTGGTCATAGTCCCAAATATAGGAACATCAGCCCAAAACGCCACAGTTCTTACTGGCGTACAGTACAGCGGTCCCGTAGTGGACAAGCGGGCGGCCACTCTGCCGTCCAAATACGACGGGAAAGGGGATATCACCTCTTGGATTAGCTTCATGCGCTCATACTTTGAGGTACTGCGAACTGCGAACACCGCAAGAACACCGAAGCATGATCATGGGCACTAATACTGAGCCCGTCGTACGGAGTTTCATAGAACTCCAAGCTGTCACAACAGGTTATGAGAGGATTGACCTGACCGAGTGGCTGAAAGTGACTCCTGTACGTACTTTTGAGGACCTCCTCATCACACAGTACCAAAATAAGCACGCTGCGCTCAAGGCGAGACTTGAGGCCCTCAAGGGCCAAACGTGGAGGACTTCGATGCAGGCTTTGGAGCAACACTTGACTGATCTGTTCACCACTCCAAACCTGGGATTGACTGACGTGTCTTGCATGGATGTAGTCATGGGAGTGGCCCCTAAAGAATACGTCTCCCAGCTAGGGCTCAAAGACCATACCACTTGGCGAGAGCTACTGACGGATCTAGTCAACCTAGAAGCCAAGGAACTCGTCAGGCGTGTAAAGGCACCCGTTGCAGGTAGAACCTCACAACGTAAGCGGTACGGAAGCAGCAACCAGCTTGCCTTGCATGAACATGGGGGGGCTGAGGATCAGTCCTATGCGGATTATCTGTCTCTTGATGACGATCTAGAGCCGGACTCCGACGTGGGCTGTTCTACATCAGCCCTTGAGTCTGACGTGAATACTGAAGAAAAATGTAATGTTTTTAAAAAGACTGCTTCAAACAAGGGGCCTAACCGTAGTTTGGGTAAGGGAACTGTAGCACACCTCCCCAAGAATGCAAAGATCCCTGAGAAACCGGAGGATGCTTCTACCAAGCCTTGGGAAACCCTCCGCATCAGTCAAAAGGAATGGGAAAGAAGATCTAAACCGCACGTGTGTTTGCATTGTCAAAAGCAAAGGGCATAGAAGAGTCATCAACACTCTCTACAACAAGGGAAGCTGAACAGTCAGTTGCAGGCCCCTCCAAGGAGCCTGAATCTGATCAACAGCTTGCTCTTGAAGCCCGAACTGATGCTGAATCAAAGGTTGGTGCAGTCCAAGTACTTTACACTGAGCCTTGGGAAGAGACTAAGGAAGTTGACTTTCACTCTCACCTTGAACATTGGCTGCAACTCAAGCAGCAATGTCGTGTTCAAGGGAGTGTGGAGCTGACCTTCTTTAAGTTACTCATTAACCACCGATACATCCGTGTGTTGATTGATAGTGGTTCAACGACTAACTTCTTTTCTCCTAACGGGATTCGTAAGGCGGGCCTGGGAATGAAACAAGTGGAATTGCAAAACCCTTGTCAGACCCAGGTAGGCAACCAAAAGGTTGTCACCTCAACACATGCTGTCAAAGATGTGCGCATTTTTTTTGACAAGGATCGCACTGTCACACATGGATTGAACTTTTATATCATGGACAAGTGTCCTTTCGACACGGTCATTGGCTTGGGTTGGTTAAAGGCTAATTGCCTAAGGACCACGTGGGCGGATAATCAGTTCGTGGTGCGTGATGCCAAGTGGAATGAGCGTACCGTTCTATTAAACGAGACGCGCGAGTCCCCTGTGACTCTTTTAAGTGCAAACAAATTCTGCAAATCGGTGCGCAAGCGCAAGAAAGCTGAGCATGTACATGTAGTTCTTGTAAAGCCTCTCCATGTGCCTTCTACTTTTACTACATTTTCTACCTCGGAAAGTAAGTCTACTTCTACTACCTCTACTTTTGTTTCATGTACTTCTACTGTAAAAACTCAGTCTATTCATGATCCAAACAATTCGAGTCGAGTTGTAATTGTTGTAAATTCTCAACATGGTTTTCTCTCTCCTGATGAGGATGATCCTCCACCAGAAGTCTCGATAAACATTCGTTGTCTATTAAATCGATTTCCTGAAGTTCTGGCTGAACTTCGTGGAGTTCCCGAGCGTCCGGTCAAACACAAGATCGAGATAATAGAAAGGCGTGTTCCTCCAAAGGGTTGCGTCAACCGTATGGGACAAGGCGAGTTGGAGGAGTTGAGGAGACAAATTGATGATATGATCGATCGTGGATGGATTAGGCCGAGTGAGTCTGAGTTCGGTGCACCTATCTTGTTTGTGCCGAAGAAAGGAGGCAAACTCCGGATGTGTACTGACTATCGTGGCCTCAATCGGATCACCAGGAATAATGTTTATCCTTTGCCTCGCATAGATGATCTGTTAGATGCGGCAGGTGGGTGCAAGGTTTTCTCCAAGATCAACCTAAAGTCTAGCTACCACTATATTGAAGTTGATCCCAGCGACCAGCACAAAACTGCATTCAAGACACACGATGGGCTGTACGAATTCATCGTTATGCMCTTTGGTCTTACGAATGCACCAGCCACATTTCAGTGCCTCATGGACAAGGTTCTCCGCCATCAGCTCAACAGGTTTGTTGTTGTTTACATCGACCACATCCTTATTTTCAGCAAGTCCATGGAAGAGCACGTCAGGCACCTTGAGGAAGTTTTGCAGGTCCTCAAGGAGGCACAACTGCATCTCAACTTAGAGAAATCTGAGTTTGGAAGGGACAGCGTCATCTATCTTGGGCACCGGTTGTCTGCAAACGGCTTTGAGCCGGAGGCAACCAAGGTTGAGGTCATACGAAAGTGGCCTCAACCGGCAAACGTACGCGAACTGCGTTCTTTCCTTGGTTTGGCCTCGTATTATCGAAAGTTTGTACCCAAATTTTATGTCATTGCTCACCCACTCTCGAGACTGACAAGTAAAAATATTGCCTATGCGTTGTCGCGCGAGGCGGTCTCACACCTAGATGCAATAGTAGTTTTGTGTCGGACCTCACGGTCGTGTCACGCAGGAGTCTCTCTTTGTCACCTTTAACGAAACACCACTCCGACCGTGCGCGCGTGCTATACCTCTCGCGACTCCCTACGACAGGTTAAGGATCCCGCGAGGTACCACATTACCTCTACCTGCGGGAGCTGTCACCATCCCTTAGGTGGGCATATCCCCGCTGAGCTACTGACCCACGTGCGAAGGCTTTTATATGCAATCGCAGAGGTAGGTCAGTCGAGAGCGTTTTCTCGATCGTCGTAGCATAGGCATACGTGCGGTAGAACGCCTTAAGACTGACCTGTATATCGAGCCCGAAGTGTTAACTCCCCGGACCGACTATCTAATCAGGTCGACTTTCTCGGACAGAGCTAAATGAGCGGCGGACCTCACTTTCACAATTGTTGTATCCCGTGTTCGAGTATCCAAGACGATCCCAATCAGAAGACAGTTCAATGCCCAACACCTGTGCAGATGCAAAAAATCACATACACTCATACAGATGCAGACACAGAATGCGCTACAAGCGTCAACCTTTAACCCATTCATAGCAAGTACCTCACGCCCCAAAACCTTGAAAACAACATTCCTTCCTAATCCTGACTCCTTTTACCCCGCCCTTTACATTTTCAAAGACCTCCGAGTGTGATTTGGACAATTTAGGCATAGATTCAGGGGAAGATTCATATGTTCCCTTCTTAGGTTTTGTCTTAGGTGTGGGTATCAAGCCATGTGGAAGTTGAGTCAGAGTTCTACCGACCTGTTATCCAATAAAAACAGAATTGCAGTTCCTTATAGACTTCTTCCGTAGTCATTTCCAAGAGCGATGAACCTGTAGACACAGCACAGTCCGAAAGAATCTTAACGTCTTCTCTCCGTCGTTGGGATCTAGAAGTTCTCTTCTAGACTTGTGACCTAGTGTTCGGCGCTCACCGTCGCCCTACTGCCTAACTTCTACCCTCACATAACTATCAATCCGCCTGCCCGGTTGGTCTAGACAACGAACAGAATTCATTCCCCGCCTCTTCGTCCTAGCAGCTCTACTATGTTTCTCCCTTCTTATATGTTAATTATGAGCCCCATGTCCCTAGTGACCACAAGCAATACCATCCATTCCACTCAAAGAAGAATCTCGTGATAAGGATCAGATTAGAATTTCAAAGGTGATAAGTCTCTCTGGGTCAAGGTCTCACTTATCCTTCCGTACTAGAGACAGATGTTAGCAAGTTAGCAATGAAATGAATCAGTTACACGGAAGCAGATGTCCGGCAGCAGATCGATCACGATACACACAAACTTTTGTTAGTATCAGGCATGGAGAGTAGATGGTGGTAGGGCAGGCTTCTTAGAGCCTCGCTCCTCTTACCATCTAGTATATAAGTTAATATGGCGACGAGGCACGTTTCTTAGGGCCTCGCTTCTCTCATCGCCTGGTATATAATAGTATGGTGGTAAGGCAGGCTTCACGGAGCCTCGCTCCTCTTACCACCTAGTATATAAGTTAATTATGGTGATGA
>BFEA01000547.1:707693-719258 GCA_003427395.1 Chara braunii | reverse complement strand
GATAGGATGAGCAAAAACGGAATGAATCTTCCGTTGAAACGTGGAAATATACCCCGCCACTTTTTTATTTGCTAATTCTATTGATCCAAGTAGCGTGGGACGAGCCGCAGGTTGGGGACTTGTCTGTCGGCCAAGGTTGGAGACTTATAGTCTCTCTCTCTCTCTCTCTCTCTCTCTCTCTCTCTCTCTCTCTCTCTCTCTCTCTCTCTCTCGCGCGCGCGCGCGCGCGCGCCCGCGTGTACTCGATCTCCCTTTCTCTTTCTCTCTCGTACGTAATCTCCCTCTCTCCCTCTCACGTATATCCGCGCGTATCTGGCCAAATTCGTGGCTTAAATCAAGATGAAATAACAATAAAAAGAAATAACAATAAATCGCATCCGGAAATAAAACCATTCGCTATATAGCAGTTGTGATGGCCGGCACGATTGCTTCGTGATCTTACTTATAACTACCTAGCCATAATCGTGGTCTCAAAATAACAATAAGATAACGACATAATAAAATAATATTGATGATAATAATAATAATAATAATAATAATAATAATAATAATAATAATAATAAATAAATTTAAAAAAAAAACAGATAGAATGTATACAAGCTATCTTTCTGACCCAGTGCAGTATCGCTGGGGTGCATTGTACTCGGAGTTGATAGTCAGTCTCTCTCTCACACACACCCAAGCACTCACCCACCCGCACGCACACACCGATATGTAGTAATGCATATATATGAGTTATAGCGCTAGATTCATCTGAATTTGCTCTTTCCTCTCCATTGAAGCAGCATGAGGTTAGTCGCGACATTAGGGACTTACCAGTTTTTCTCTCCCCTTCTCTCGTTGTAGTTATAGCTGCCAACAGAGATCGATGGCGCAGCACAATCCGTCACTATCGTGACCACAGCATGGGGGAAGTCGATGGGCACAAGCGCACACTCCGATGAGTCGGGCGGATGTCGGGCTCATGCTCACGACCGGAAACCACACAACGCGCGCGGAGAGATCCCCGTACCTCAAGTATAAAGTCTCAAAACCCATGCCCGGAACGTCGCCATCGTCGACTGCAAGGGTGAGTATCCCCTCCTCCTTTCCCCTTTTCTTCTCCTTCCCTCCTTCTCTTACTTCTTCCTCCTCCTCTTTCCTTCTTCTTCTTCTTCTTCTTCTCCTCACGCGGTTATCTGTTTTTTTGCTCGCGCGCGCTACCATCCCTGCACGACCCTTCTACCGTGCGGCCATCTCTTTCCTCCGCGCTCTCACCCCCCCCCACCTTCTCGATCTTCTCCCACTCGCTATCTTTCTGCCCTGCGTGCGTTACCCCATCTGCCCCTCGCGCATCTCTCCGCTGCTTTCCCTACCGCACCCCTCTACTTCTTCTTCTTCTTCTTTCTTGTCTCTCTACGTCGCTACCTTGCTGTCTTCTCCTCGCGATCTCTCCGTTGTTCCCTGCTTGGTATCTCGCCAGTTTTTCCCAAATTGACTTCCCACGCAGAGGTCGGTCATGACTCCTTCGGGCGATTTCCTGGCTACCGAGATCGAGATCCGCGGGCACCGAGGTGCTTTTCTCGATGAATCTGTTGTGAATCTCGCGGAGGATTCATCGAAACTTGAAATCGTTACGTGCCAAAAAGAATAAAAAATAAAATAATAACAATAAAAGAAGAAATTCAATCGTTAAAGATAAAATTAAAAGAAAAACAAAAGAAAATAAAAGAATCTAGCTGCGAATTACCCTATGGCGCCAACTGTCGATCACGGAAACCAATAAATGACAACTAACTACTAACCACTGCTAACTCTTATTTTGGTGGGCGTAGGTTCGAATCCCGGCCTACAGCAGTGGCCCGAGGCCAAATTATAGTTGTTTGCTAAAAGAAAAGGCTAGCCCAGAGGTAGCTGGGTTTCGATCCATTAGTCAGCTGCATGCAAATCCGATCGGTTACCTATCGGGCTAGCTCTTACCATGATATGGTAAGAAGTTGCCTTCCTATACATAAAGTTCGTTGGCCTGGGCGTGTGTGTGACCCGCAAGGGCACTTAATCGGAAGGCCCGAGGCCGGTACTTACCTGTAGTCGTGGCATTGATGGTTACGGCCGGGAAAATTACCAAGTAGCGGGGTAGGCCCGCACACTTAGCACAACGGGGAAAGTACTCAGGGCACGGGAAAAAGAAGCCCGCGGTACTTGAGTAGCGGAAACATTTTTAAGTAGCAGGCCGACCGGTACAACACCTAATAGACGTAGATGTACCGAGTACTCTAGACTGAGCAGAGGAAGACAAACATTGATATTTTTAGACACCCAATACCAACAGGTAGACAGGTACCAGGCCAAGTCTCAGTGCGTGTCGTCGATCTACCCGACACAGTATTAACCCAATCCCCTCGACCTGGAGGGTATTACTACTGATCTTAACCATCATAGCGCGCGTCATAACAACGCGCGCGCACATTCTCGAAATTTTCTCACCGATTCGTTCCGGCCTCATTGGCCGAGAAATTCGTTTCGAGTGTCACGCTCAAGCGTGCACACCCTTTCCATTCCAGACTGGCTCCGTCATGGTAGCCGACGTCGTTACCGTGTCTACTGCAAAAGCATGGTCAAATACCCTTGTAAGGATATTTGGTCCGACAGTATCCCAGACCCCATTGAGCCACGTCCCCGTCGCCTAGAGAACTATATGCAAACAAAAGATGTTTTCCGACAAGCAAATTGTCAAATCCGAATCCTCGAATGAAATGTGGTTCAGGATTGATGTCGTCACCTCACTTTTCATTATTACTGTCGTGATTTTAACCCGGGTCTTCCACATTGTAAAATAACCAAATAACTTGAAGTGGGGATACTTGATCCGTACTATAGTATATAACATAGTTAAGTATGACAACGCGCTTTTCCTTTCCCACACCCTTAGACTTTGACCCAAGTATTCGTTTGTTGTTTTTCAGGGTTGGTGTCCGCATGCGAACTGAACCCGTCAAACGCGGGTCCTAACCGAGACCTTGGGTGTTCAACTCTCGATATAACAATCCAAAGTTGTCTGTCGTCCTGCTCGAAGCCTAATACAGGAGGACATCGGTCTCCATCATGACTCACCACAACCAC
Source organism: Chara braunii (assembly GCA_003427395.1). NCBI lineage: Eukaryota > Viridiplantae > Streptophyta > Charophyceae > Charales > Characeae > Chara > Chara braunii. The sequence continues at coordinate 716,156 of BFEA01000547.1, read as the reverse complement.
CGCGTTGTTGCTTATCGGTGGTTACCCTCGTTGGTTGTGCAACGATGGGATATTCATCCAATCTTTTCAAAAAGTAATAGATTTCAAGACTAATCTTGACCCCTTCGACTCCCACCTGAATAGATCCCTGCACTGGGGTGGTCATCCCTCTAGTCTCTCTTCGAGGCCATAGTCGAAGGGTCCGCTGCCTGGTTACGCTAGGTCAGCATCCCACGCTGGGAGTTACGTCCCAACGATGTCAATTTTCCACCATAGGCTTGGTAATTTATGCCTTTAGGTTAACCCTTGAAATTGATGAACGATGCTTCTTTCTAAAAGATAGACAAAGTAGACAAGAATTCAAAACCAATTGAGCTATCGTCAGACTGCCATTCAGGGTTGTGCCCTCCAAGTCTTTGATCATAGCTCGGTGAGGCACGCACCTCGTGGTCATTTTGTATATAAAACCAATATATGAAATGAAATTAACAGTTGTTGACTCTTTGCTTGTCTGAAACCAACAAAACGAACATCCCATTCAAAGAAAATGATTGCAAAAAAAATGTTTCAACTCATTGAAAAAGTTTGTCCATGTCGTAGCATGGTTTCTCAAACATGTATATATAATCAATCCTTCCAACATCTCAGTCATACAACCTTTCACTGACTTTCACACAAGATACTGATCCGCCCGTTCCTCTACCACCACCCTTAGGCCTCAGATGAGTCCAATAGTGATAGACAAAGGGAGATACTGACTCACAAAAGACTCAACCATAAACAAGGATTCACTCACAATGTGAAAGTGTTTGTGGTCACCAGCTCATCCCCTTTGGATATATATATATATATATATATATATATATATATACAAAATATGTTACAACGAGTCAGACTTGCGACTCATCTCTCTCATCCATATACGTATCCTCATATGTTCATGTATAGAAGTTCATACATCTACTTGCTTCTAATATAAGAAAGTGATGGTCAGCCCCAATATCCGATCGAGCTCCACTCTGCCACCCTCGGATTATTCTGTCCAGTGGCCCTCAATCTTCCTCGTAAGTGAAACTTAGTCATTCTCAACTCAATGTATCTTTGCCAATACCTCACAATCATCCCTGAAGTGCCCTTCTTTTGTACAAAAGAAGCATCCACTTCCGGTCTTATTGCTTGTGGTCTTCTTCTTGTGATGCTAAGCTGAGGTTTCTGCCTGATTCCTTGCTCCTTGTATCAATGTCAGACAACCCCTTCCTCTTGGTTCCTTCCTGCTGAAGTAAGACCAAACATTCACTCTTTCCTTCCCTAACAAAGACCATTTTTCTGTTTGCTCTCCTGCCTTTCCTTTGTCTCTCTTTTCCTTTGGGATGGACCCTCACACTCCATCCTTCTCTCTTTCCACCTCTTCCTCTTCCATTGCCTTATCTTTTTTCCTCTCTGACCCTTTTCTCACCCTCTCTCACTTCAATCCCCCCTTTTATTTCATTCTCAATTGATTTTCTCACTTCAGTTTTCTTTGGCTCTTGAAGCCCCACTCACTTACTGAGGTCCCCTTTTTGACACTTTTTGCTTCTTCAACTACCTTTGAAGTTAATGACGCAATGACTTTAGAGGTATTATTTCATTCTTCTCTCTTTGAACTCTCATTTTTATCTCATCCTTATACAAGAAGTGTTATAGCGACACTTGTTATCTTCTTCTAACGGAAACATTTCTATCTTTGGTATTTACGATCTCTTGACGACCCGATTATCTAATGACCTTGCAGTTTTTCCGTGACTAATACAAGTCTTTTGTTCCTGTCCGCCATTCGTACGTTCGTCGCAAGGCTACCTGTCTTGTCCCTCCAAGTATGTTTGGGTCCATGGGGTTTCTAAACCTGTCACAAACACCTCCTTCAATATTGGTGCTTATTAGACCATTTACTTCATCAGTCTTCCTGACATGGCAAAACCTCATTATGTGTCATTCTTGGGCACAATGCCTGCAGACCGCACTCTTCAAACCCACTTTCCGTTCCCAAGTCCTTGACCACTTTCTTGGTCACTTTTGACCCTGATGGCGTTCCAATTTCTATTATCACCTCTCTTATTGTCTTTGCCACCACTTCCTCTACCATTGCTTCCAAGGCCCCTAGTACCATGATCACCACTTCCTCGTCTACCATCACCTTGACCTCTTCCTCAATTTTGACCTTGATCACGGTCATGGACCATTCAAGCTCGGTTTCTTGCCTTCCGCTGGGCCTTGGTCAACTTCTGAGGTCTAGGTTCTTCTTCTATTTCAATCACGTTTTCACCTCTTCCTCCTGTTTGGTTATCACATCGCTTCTTCTCAGCTTTCCCAGGTCGGAGAGAACCTTGATTATCATCATTCGTCTTCTCTCCACTACTACCAGCTAGCCCGTCTGACATCCCCTCTGAGACCTTTCGCTTGCCTTTTCTGTCTCTTTCTGGTTGTGTCATTCTCTCTTCCAATGTTGTCACCTATCTCTGTATACTGTCTAGTTCTCCTCGTGTTGACGCACCATCGATTCTTTCATTGGGGTCATTCTAATGACGACTGTCGATTTCATGTTCGAAAAACCTCAAGCTCAACAAACTTTCCAATTCTCTCCAAGTTCGCGATCTCCGCATGAAATCGTATGCTTCCTCGCCCAACTCCTCACATACGAACAAGGGGAACATAGTCAACATCGCATTCTCATCCCATTTCTTCATAATACTTAAACTGAGGTAATCGCGCAAAAAGTTAGACAGATTCTTCTCTTGAAACAGCAGAGCTCCAAGGTCAGGGGGCATTGACTTGTTTACAGATTCGCGCGTCAATACTTTAGCGAGGGACGAATTCCTCCAACGAAGGACCTTAGCCAAACCACCTTCTTCAGCCATGGCCGCTGCCGCTATCATGTACAAATACAGCAAGTGACGAAACGTCAGGCCGTAAGTTGAAGATGATGTTCAATAAGTTCCTCTATTCCTACCTTAACAAGTCCAAAAGGATACAAGGGCATACGTTTTTAGATATCTATTTGGTATAACAATTCTCCTCAGTAATGACCTTAAAAGGGCGTGAATAGAGCAAATAGTTGTATTAAAAGACACTTGAATAAGAACATAAGTTGTTAGAAGGAAATAATAACATTCACTGTCTGCATACCTTCATTCAGAGTTCATCCCACCATGAAACGATACGCTTATTCTCCCCGACTTGTCTTGGCAAGGACATCTCTAGTTCGCCCCCCTTTTTGATAGGCAAGACTATATTGGGATATTCCTTAGCATACGACATTTTGGCCTTCTTCAGCTACCCCTAGGTTCTGCTCACACAGACAAACGCCCAGCAAACGCCTCTCATCACTACACAGCGTTTCTCCATCCTACAATATTCTTCCCGAAAGGTAGTATTCAAACCATACCTTACTACCATTGCTAATTTTCAAAGCCTAAGACCATTCAAAGCAGGTCATAATAGTATATTGCGATAGTAATGCATTTGCAGTTTCTGAAGGCCATAAATTATTATAATGACTGTTACTTATAGCGAGGACATACTAGTAATCACAATAGTTAATAATTATAATAGTTGAGTATGTAAATAGTTTTAGCAACGAAGCGACAAGCCTAATAAGCATATGCATGCATTGGTGATGACGGAAAACTTATGGTATCTGTTATGATCATAGACAACAGTCATGTTGTAGTCAATAGAATTTTTAATGATAAATGTTTTTGGATGCAAAAATAATGAGAGTACTACATTCTACTCCCTGGGCTTTGACAAGCGTATATTGTGTCAAGGGGCAGTGTAATCCCCTAAAGGGATAACATCTTAGACTTTCGAGCCCCGCTCAAGGACCAAGCCTCACTGCTTCACCCTCCGATTCCAGTATCCGTTCCTTGCAAACTCTTGTCAATCACCGTACACGTTCCAGGATGACATATCCTTTATTGTGATGATGAACACACTTGACACAAAGATAGTTGGGGAATCACCCCCTACCTCCTTGCGTCATGTAGTAGTTGCCTATATCATAGACCATAGTCTAACAAGGTTCAAACACTTTCCTCCTTCTCAGTAGTAATGTAGTCACTATTTTTCAAAGGGTCAGGTGACAACACCCCACTATGGACCAGGAACATAGTTCCGGCGCGGGTCTCACTACTACCTTAGAAGACGGATTTATAGCTCCTTCAAGCCATCTATAAGGGAAAAGATAACTTAGTATTGTAACTCCCCCAAGGATAAACTCTACACATTGACCACCTCTTGAGAGAATTTATTCTCCCAAGGAGTCGGTCACTCCATTCACCCCCGATCCCGCGTCGGACGTGGATTCTGCGTAGCTTCTCTATCCTTTATAAGGAGAGCAATCCAGACAAACGAGCTCAAAATATAGATGAATAGCGTAATTTGATTAGCTCAGACGGATGAATTTAAGTGCACTGTCTGGAATAAATAAACTAAGATGGACAACTCAAGCAATTAACCATGAATAAAATGCATCAGACAGATAGTTTCACGGGAATAGGTTTAAAATAGATTGGCATGAATGGATAATTTTTGAATGGATAACCTCAAATGAATAGCTTTAAGAGAATGGATTTAGGCACTCAGATTCAACTGGGTATATTCAAGTAGATGCTCCAGGGTGGATGAATTTGAGCAACTACCCTCATGCCTGAATATAGTCACCAAGTTTTAGATTCAACTGGTATATTCAAGGAGATGGTCCAGGGTGGATGAGTTTGATCAACTACCCTCATGCATGAATATAGTCACCAAGTTGAACATAAACAAGATGGTTTGACATCTTCTTCCTCACTGCCTCACTGACTACACTTAGGATTATGTGCCTCTTCTTGCAAGCAACTACCGTTGGCATAATAAGTTATTTTATCCATTCTGTTCGCCCCCCTTTTTGTCGATCTGCCAGACTTCTGACTAAACAGGCCTCCGCCTGTAAACTTTGCTCGCAAGTACAGCCCTTAGACTAACAAAAAGTCTAAATGAGTCAATTCACGTGCACGAATCACGTACTCAATCCACCTCTATTGTTCATCTATCCCCCATCGCACTTGTCTTACACCTCAAGTTTCTAGTTTGATACATGCTTAAATTAGCACATTACCACATTCTTCAACTTATATTTCCTATATAAATCACAGGGCTCTACTTATTAACAATAAGTACCATATGCAACTTTCACCTACCCTCACCTCCTAGGGTCACTCCCTTAGAGATCCTGACATCTTTCTTACTACACCTGCCTATCTTTAACTCCTTCACATGTCAATCCTTGACTCTCTTAAATGCTCGTCCAATGCTTCGTATAATTTTCTTGTACAGAAAGTAGGAGACCAACCCGCAAGCCTCTAGTTGACATAACAAGAACATCACGAGGGAGACGCACAATCTCCGGTCGAATGATGCGGATTGAGAGACGACAGAAGGATCCAGAGCATGAGGCGTTGACGTGGAACTCTGGTTGGCAGGAGTGGGGAAGGACGATCACTTGCCGTTCTTGAGGAGAGGAAGAAGACGGTGGATAAGACCCAAGATGCGGGCGGCTAAGCGGCTCAAAGCATGGAGGAGATGCGTTGTAACGACTTTCTTACTTGTATGAATAATAAGCCATCTTTCTCGGGAACGGGGTATGCTAGCGTTATTCGCCCTGATGTCTACTCGCCCTATCCCCTTCATCCTTCTTTTCTAGCCCTTCATCTTCCTCTCTCCAATCTTCTCATCCTTTGGTCATATCTATACGTCTCTTGGCGGTCTTCCCTTGTCTGCCGCCTCTTCCCATTCCTGTACCAGAGCCGCGGCTTTTGGTGTCATACTACTGCTAGAACAATAGTTAGATAATAGAGTCTGCTAAGGTTATCTGACCCAATACCTTTGGTCTTTGAAAGATTCTAGATAACCTCAGGTTATTGTCAATGGAATACTTCTCCTTTTAGTCTCTATGGCGATCCTTGTCAAAAGTTCTCACGGATTGTCACCTTACTTGTACCACCTATTCGCTCCTAGTACCTATTATGTTCTATAATCCTTAAGTGGTTTATATGCAATGACCACTCTTACATAATCCCTACTCAGAATCCTTGGTCAATTATATCCCGTTAAGTAGATTAGAGTTGTCGTTTCGCCTAGATCATCAACTTACTATACCCGAGTTCGTTCACTGAGGACCTAGGCTGGGAAGCGAGATCCCCGGCAATGGCGCCACCTGTCGCGCGTGGCGGTCCCACGCCCAGACGCAATAGTAGTTTTGTGTCGGACCTCACGGTCATGTCACGCAGGAGTCTCTTTTTGTCACCTTTAACGAAACACCACTCCAGTCGTGCTCGCGTGCTATACCTCTCGCGACTCCCTACGACAGGTTAAGGATCCTGCGAGGTACAACATCACCTCCACCCACGGGAGTTGTCACCATCCCTTAGGTGGGCGTATCCCTGCTGAACTACTGACCCACGTGCGAAGACTTTTATATGCAATCGCAGAGGTAGGCCAGCCGAGGGCGTTTTCTCGATCATCGTAGCATAGGCATACGCTTGGTAGAACGCCTTAAGACTGACCCGTATATCGAGCACAAAGTGCTAACTCCCCGGACCGACTATCTAATCAGGCGACTTTCTCGGACAGTCTCCCACGCTTAGCTAACTATGACAAATGACTCTGTGTTTTTCCTTTGTTGACCTTATGAGAAAAGTCAGGGTCAAGCCGCTTCGTGATCTCCCATTCTTTCAAACAGAACCTAGACAAATGACTTTATGAGTTGCGACCAGCTATGATTTCCTTCACAGATATATATATATATATATATATATATATATATACCTGTATGTATATAAGTCAGGGGAGCTGAATGAGCGGCGGACCTCACTTTCACAATTGTTGTATCCCGTGTCCGAGTATCCAAGACGATCCCAATTCAGAAGACAGTTCAATGCCCAACACCTGTGCAGATGCAAGAAATCACATACATGCATACAAATGCAGACATAGAATGCGCTACAAGCGTCAACCTTTAACTCATTCATAGCAAGTACCTCACGCCCCAAAACCTTGAAAACAGAATTCCTTCCTAATCCTGACTCCTTTTACCCCGCTCTTTACATTTTCAAAGACCTCCGAGTGTGATTTGGACAATTTAGGCATAGATACAGGGGAAGATTCATCTATTCCCTTCTTAGGTTTATCTTAGGTGTGGGTATCAAGTCATGTGGAAGTTGAGTCAGAGTTTTACCCACCTGTTATCCAATGATAACAGAATTGCAGTTCCTTACGGACTTCTTCCGTAGTCATTTCCAAGAGCGATGAACCTGTATACACAGCACAGTCCGAAATAATCTTAACGTCTTCTCTCCGTCGTTGGGATCTAGAAGATCTCTTCTAGATTTGTGACCCAGTGTTCGGTGCTCACCGTCGCCCTACTGCCTAACTTCTAACCTCACATAACTATCAATCCGCCTGCCCAGTTGATCTAGGCAACGAACAGAATTCATTCCCCGCCTCTTCGTCCCAGCGGTTCTACTATGTTTCTCCCTTCTTAAAGGTTAATTATGAGCCACATGTCCCTAGTGACCATAGCCAATACCATCCATTCCACTCAGAAAAGAATCTCGTGATAAGGATCAGATTAGAATTTCAAAGGTGATAAGTCCCTCTGGGTCAAGGTCTCACTTATCCTTCCTTACTGGAGACAGATGTAAACCAGTTAGCAATGGACTGAATCAGTTACATGAAAGCAGATGTCCGGCAGCAGATCGATCAGGATACACTCAAACTTTTGTTAGTATCAGGTGTGGAGAGTAGATGGTGGTAGGGCAGGCTTCTTAGAGCCTCTCTCCTCTTACCACCTAGTATATAAGTTAATATGGCGAAGAGGCAGGCTTCTTAAGGCCTCGCTTCTCTCATCGCCTGGTATATAATAGTATGGTGGTAAGGCAGGCTTCATGGAGCCTCGCTCCTCTTACCACCTAGTATATAAGTTAATTATGGCGATGAGGCAGGTTTCTTAGAGCCTCGTTTCTCTCATCACCTAGTATATAAGTTAATATGGTGATGAGGTAGGCTTCTTAGAGCCTCGCTTCTCTCATCACCTAGTATATAATAGTATGGTGGTAAGTTAATATGGCGATGAGGCAGACTTCTTGAGTCCCGCTTCTCTCATCGCCTAGTATATAATAGTATGGTGGTAAGGCAGGCTTTACGGAGCCTCGCTCCTCTTACCACGTAGTATGTTATTATGGCGACGAAGCAGGCTTCTTAGAGCTTCGCTTGTCTTATCGCCTAATATATATTTGTATGGTAGTAAGGCAGGTTTCCCGGAGCCTCGCTTCTCTTACCACCTAGTATACATATAGATATGGCGATGAATCATGCTTCTTAGAGCCTCGCTTCTCTCATCGCCTAGTATATAGTTGTATGGTGGTAAAGCAGGTTTCCCGGAGCCTCGCTTCACTTACCACCTAGTAT
>BFEA01000547.1:689784-707558 GCA_003427395.1 Chara braunii | reverse complement strand
GGAGCCTCGCTTCACTTACCACCTAGTATACGTATAAACATGGTGATGAGGCAGGCTTCTTAGAGCCTCGCTTCTCTCATCGCCTAGTATATAGTAGTATGGTGGTAAGGCAGGTTTCCCGGAGCCTTGCTTCTCTTACCACCTAGTATACGTATAAATATGGAGATGAGGCAGGCTTCTTAGAGCCTCACTTCTCTCATCGCCTAGTATATATATGGTATTCTTGACGCCAAGTCCTAGTCTTGGCTCATCCGGAAGCCTTTAGGACCATATTAGGTGGGTCACACGGGACTTGCACCTCCTATCTTAAATCCATCCGGATGATCCTTAGCTGAGTTAGCCTGGACACTTTAGTCACATGATAAGGTTGGTCGAGGCAATTCATCATATCAACAGGTTATGTCACTCACAAGTCTGACAACACTCTCATGATCCCCAACCCTTTATCACCTGGTCAGGTGACCTATAAGTGGGGGAAATATTGTCAAAAGTATACCCCCTTTCCCTGTCCATCACACCTCAGAACAAACTTTCATGTAGCGAGACAGTGACTCGACACTTCTCGTCCTTTCTATGCTTACCAATATCAGTTAGACACACCCTAGACAGATCATGCTTCCCTTCCCTAACTCAAGCATTATTGTTTGCCTATCTGTCCTCGGGTTTAGCCCTGAAGGATCCCCGACTCAACGTACTTTCTTTACTAACACAGTCATAGGTAGTTGCCTAAAGGTTGCAGATTTAGGGTTTAGGGTTTAGGGTTTATGTCGATGTGCACATACCTCACTGTTCCCTGCCTCCATAGTTACGCCTAAACTCCGGCAGAGCTCCCGCAATCGCCCTGTCACTTATCATGTATGATCCATGCAATCGATTGCTGGCCCCTAGATGAAGTTGAGGCCATGATTAAATCAATGAGAATCGTGTCATCAAACAATTAGACCGAGGAGGCAGACATTCAAGACGACCAAACAAAAATAAGTATGGAGAAGGATGAAGGAGGTGGGTACGTATCGCAAAAGGACAACGTCACCTCCCTCTCCAATACCCCACGCTTTCTCTTTGTCTCTGGCGCTGTATGATGCCCAATGATGACAATTAGAATAACGACACAAATATAATAACAATAATAATAATAATAATAATAATAATAATAATAAGATAAGATAATAATAATAATAATAATAATAATAATAATAATAATAATAATAATAATAATAATAATAATAATAATAATAATAATAACCGTGAAATTAACTAATTACCGGAAAGATGAAATAACAGCAATTTAATCTGGCACCAGGTATCCATGAAATTTCATAGGTTTAACCAAAAATATAATGAAATTAAACTTCCTCTTTGGTCATAGCTACGGTATACTACCCTCAACAGAGCATCTCTCTCATTCGCTGCATTTCACCTTGTTGGCACACGCACGCAATATTCTCTCATCCAATATAGGACCCCAAACACCCCACAACTCACGTATACATATGCACGGTAGTTTCCGCGCGCTTCATCACAGCCACCAGTAATCGCCATAGCGCCTGTTTGCGGAACCGCGTGGACTCAATGCCCGCTGCCTTAGCATGCCTTAGCTATAGTCTGCCAGCGCCCTGATGCTCGGCTATGGACGCGATATCTTTTATTTCCAGCAACATTCCTTCCTCACCTCGGTGTCCTTGTGCAAGTCTGAATATGTCACAAGATGGCAGCGTGGCAGCGGGACCGCATTGTTTGGCCAGGCTCCGCCTTTACTTACGGCAGGTATGAGGCCAGCTAGAATCGCAACCTACCGGAATATCGGTATCAGCAATAATAGTAATAACAATAATAATAACAATATTAAAATAATAATAATAATAATAATAATAATAATAATAATAATAATAAAAATAATAAAAATAAAAATAAGGAATGCGAGTGTGAACGGTATATAGGAGACAAAGTCTTACAAATGCCCGGATAGAGGGGTATAGACAGGGCGTAATAGCCCTTAGGGTCCATCAAAATATGGCAACATAAAGGGGCCATGCATCCACGATCGTGCTCATGGCCTTGTCAATACCGCATTCAAGGTCATCTTCCCTGTCTTGCCCCAACGCCCCGGTGTGTCTGTGTAGGCAGGTCATTGTGTACGTACAATCGTCACAGCAACTGCGTGTGTGTGTCACTGTGTCTGTTTTGTATCAACTGTGCCCGTCAGGCTCAGACAGTGTCTGTTCGTCCTAGTGTGTGTCTGTCTGTCCCAGACTGTGTACGTCTGTCTCAGTTCAGTCCAGCGAGTACCACGAGGGACTGTGAACTCCACGGCAGACGGAACAAGGCGGACCAATGAACTTCAAAAGTATAAATCAAGAGGCAGCGCCCAGCCTTTCATTCCTTCCTACGTAAGCCATGCTGAAGAGCCGCCACAACGACTTGTGCACGTAGGTCCGCTGCATGCCCAATGGACGAAGTGGGCGAGAGAGAAGGGCGTAGCATAGCAATAGGGTAGAGGCAGCCATAGCTGCCATAGCCATAGTTACTGGGAAGTGTGTGTGTGTGTGTATGGCACAGTGAGACTGAGTCTGTACCATTGTCTGTGTGTGCGCGACTGAGCAATGTGTGTCACCGGGTAAGTGAACATTTGTGTATGTGTCTCAGTGTGACTGTGTGATGATTACCGTGTAACTGTGTGACCGGGTCTTTATCTCTATTTGTCGTGAGTCTGTGTGTCTCTGGTGGCTATACTGTGTGTTTGTCTGTGTATCTATCCAGTCCTTATGTCCGCATGTCTGTCTTTCCGTCAATGTGTGTGGTTCACTGCGTCCTTGTCTATCACACGGTGTCTGCGTGTCACTGTGGGTCTCCCTGCGTTTTTGTGTCTGAAGGACTGTGGTGAGTCGACGGTGCAATGCCATACAGTCAGCGGCACCGGACCAGTCAGTCCCAGTCCATCCTAGCAAGTACCCTCTAAGACTGTGTGTACCACGGACCGATGGAAAAATGCAGACCATCGAGTTATAGGAGTATACATCAGGAGGCAACACTCAACCATTCATTCATTCTTGCGGAAGCCATGCGAAAGCGCTGCTACAGCGGCTTGTGCACGCTAGTCTGCAAGCGTCCGGAGAGTGCAGAGCGTACGGCATCCAGAGTGATCCGGTGTATGTGAACAGTGAGTTGTTTGGGCGTTGAGTCACCCTGGCCAATTGGAAGTGTACTCATGTTTGGATGCCATATCTGTGAGTTCCGAGTGGGCACATGTTGCCAGTTGCTGTGCTAATGTTTACATGTATGAAAAGTGTGAATGAAAGTGAGTCTGATTGCTCAAATAATAATAATAATAATAATAATAATAATAATAATAATAATAATAATAAAGAAAAATGATCAATAGCGAACTTCAGCAATTAAATAGCATCATATGACTTTGAACCAACAACAGTATTACATCACGACTTACTCCAAATAAGAAGACACCAATAGTTCATATTTGATAATGTTGATATAGTCCCATCATCATCACGAAGAACCAGAGTTGATATGCTACCTGGCGCTCGGCGCCCAAACTACATATGGCAGATCCTATCTAGCCTATACTACGAAGTCGAAAGATGACATCAACAACATTCCCGAAGTACGAGCATATGGTGACCAATGTCGCACGCTTCCAGCACTAGGTATGTCTTTTGTATCATTCACAACCCTTTTCCCATGCACACAGTTGTCATGTGCACCTACTACTACTACTACTACTAATAATAATAATAATAATAATAAAATAATAATAATAATAAAGATGAGCGATAGCGAATTTCAGAAACCAGCAACTTTACACACACGTACCCAGATTCATGCATTCACCTTTTCTCCTTCCCTCTTTCTCTCTCTCTCTCTCTCTCTCTCTCTCTCTCTCTCTCTCTCTCTCTCTCTCTCTCTCTCTCATACACACACCCGTATATGTGTAGTAGCGGATATCGCGGCATTCTTGCGGGGGATTCAATCGATTTTTCCCCTACTCCGATGGGAGTTGCGCGAAGCTGGCCGCAACCTCGAAGACTTTCCCGATGCCAGGTATGTTGCTCATGATCGTAGTACTCTCTCTCTCTCTCTCTCTCTCTCTCTCTCTCTCTCTCTCTCTCTCTCTTCCTCTCTCTCTCTTTTCTTCCTTTGTCTTCTTCCCCTTCTTCTTCTCCCTCCTTCTATTTCTTTCTCATCTTCTTCTACTTCTTCTTTTCTTCTTCTTCTTCTTCTTTTCCTTTCTTTTTTACCCCTTTCTCGACGCAGTCTCCTTCGTTCTCCCGTGCTGTCAACCCGTATCTCCTTCTTCTCCTCTTCCTTGTCGCCTTCTTATCTCCCCTTCATCTTTCCCTTCGTTCTCCCTCGCACAATCTTCTTCTCCCTCCCCTTTGCTTGGCGCACTGTGCTCCCACTCCTCTTGACGCACCTTCGTCTTGGTTGTCTTTAAATGAATCTGGTCGACGCGGTCTCCTTCGTTCCCCCATGCTGTCAACCCGTATCTCCTTCTTCTCCTCTTCCTTGTCGCCTTCTCATCTCCCCTTCATCTCTCCCTTCGTTCTCCCTCGCACAATCTCCTTCTCCCTCCCCTTTGCTTCGCGCACCGTGCTCCCACTCCTCTTGACACACCTTCATCTTGGCTGTCTTTAAATGAATCTGGTCGTAATGGCGGCCAAATTCAAAATAATTGAAAAAATTAAAATATACCGCGCAGGAAAAGCGCGTTCGAACTAAGGAGTAGGTGAGCTTAATCACGTTTTCTCATCTTTCCTCCCCAACTTCTTATTCTCCTCTCCCCCCTTCCTCATCTTCWTCTTCTTCTTCTTCTCCTTCTTCGCTCTCTCGTGTGTGTGTATGTCATTCTATTCGCTATACCCAACTTCATAGAGAAAGCCTGTCTTGTCGGGATTTCACAAACTCTTTATGGTAAGGCCTCTCTCTCTCTCCCACACACACACACGCACACATTCCATCGATAGGATGAGCAAAAACGGACTGAATCTTCCGCTGAAACGTGGAAATGTACACCACCACCTTTTGATTTGCTCGTACTATCGATCCAAGTAGCGTGCGGCGAAGCGCGAGTTGGAGACTTAGCTGTTGGCCAAGGTTGGAGACTTATCGTCCCCCTCTCTCTCTCTCTCTCTCTCTCTCACACACACACACACACACACACACACACACACACGCACACACACAAAACATTTCATCGATAGGATGAGCAAAAACGGAATGAATCTTCCATTGAAACGTGGAAATATACCCCGTCACTTTTTTATTTGCTCATTCTATTGATCCAAGTAGCGCGCGGCGAGCCGCAGGTTGGGGACTTGGTTGTCGGCCAAGGTTGGAGACTTATAGTCTCTCTCTCTCTCTCTCTCTCTCTCTCTCTCTCTCTCTCTCTCTCTCTCTCTCTCTCTCTCTCTCGTACGCAATCTCCCTCTCTCCCTCTCACGCACATCCGCGCGTATCCGGCCATATTCGTTGTTTAAATCAAGATGAAATAACAATAAAAAAAAAAACAATAAATCACATCCAAAAATAAAACCATTGGCCATGTAGCAGTTGTGATGGCCGACACGATTGCTTCGTGATCTTACTTATAACTACCTAGCCATAATCGTGGCCTCAAAATAACAATAAGATAACGACATAATAAAATAATAGTGATGATAATAATAATAATAGTAAAAAAAAAATAAAAAAAATTAAAACAAAAATAAATAGAATGTATACAAGCTATCTTTCCGACCCGGTGCAGTATCGCTGGGGTGCGTTGTACTCGGAGTTGATAGTCAGTCTCTCTCTCACACACACACAAGCACTCACCCACCCGCACACACGCACGCATATGTAGTAATGCATATATACGAGTTATAGCGCTAGATTCGTCCGAATTTGCTCTTTTCTCTCGATTGAAGTAGCGTGAGGTTAGTCGCGACATTAGGGACTTACCTGCTCTTCTCTCCCGCTCTTCTCTCATTGTAGTTATAGCTGCCAACAGAGATCGATGACACAACACAATCCGTCACTATCGTGACCACAGCATGGGGGAAGTCGACGGGCACAAACGCACACTCCGATGAGCCGGGCGGATGTCGGGCTCATGCTCACGACCGGAAACCGCCCAACGCACGAGCAGAGATCCCCGTACCTTAAGTATAAAGTCCCAAAACCCACTCCCGGAACGTCGCCATCGTCGACTGCAAGGGTAAGTATCCCCTCCTCCTTTCCCCTTTTCTTCTCCTTCCCTCCTTCTCTTACGTCTTCCTCCTCCTCTTTCCTTCTTCTTCTTCTTTTTCTCCTCACGCGGCTATCTGCTTTCTTGCTCGCGCGCGCTACCATCCCTGCACGACCCTTCTACCGTGCGGCCATCTCTTTCCTCCACGCTCTCACCCCCCCCACCTTCTCAATCTTCTCTCACTCGCTATCTTTCTGCCCTGTGTGCGCTACCCCATCTGCCCCTCGCGCATCTCTCCGTTGCTTTCCCGCGCACTATCTCTACCGCACCCCGCTACTTCTTCTTCTTCTTCTTCTTCTTTTTCTTTTTCTTCTTCTTTCCAGTTTTCCTACGTCGTTACCTTGCTGTTTTCTCCGCGCGACCTCTCTGTTGTTCCCTGCTTAGTATCTCGCCAGTTTTTCCCAAAGTGACTTCCCATGCAGAGGTCGGTCATGACTCCTTCGGGCGATTTTCTGGCTACCGAGATCGAGATCCGCGGGCACCGAGGTCCTTTTCTCGATGAATCTGTTGTGAATCTCGCGGAGGATTCATCGAAACTTGAAATCGTTACGTGCCAAAAAGAAGAAAAAATAAAATAATAACAATAAAAGAAGAAATTCAATCGTTAAAGATTAAATTAAAAGAAAAACAAAAGAAAATAAACGAATCTAACTGCGAATTACCCTAGGGCGCCAACTGTCGATCACGGAAACCAATAAATGACAACTAACTACCAACCACTGCTAACTCTTATTTTGGTGGGCGTAGGTTCGAATCCTGGCCTACAGCAGTGGCCCGAGGCCAAATTATAGTTGTTTGCTAAAAGAAAAGGCTAGCCCAGAGGTAGTCGGGTTTCGATCCATCAGTCAGCTGCATACAAATTTGATCGGTTACCTACTGGGCTAGCTCTTACCATGATATGATAAGAAGCTGCCTTCCTATAAATAAAGTTCGTTGGCCTGGGCGTGTGTGTGACCCGCAAGGGTACTTAATCGGAAGGCCCGAGGCCGGTACTTACCTATAGTCGTGGCATTGATGGTTACGGTCGAGAAAATTACCAAGTAGCGGGGTAGGCCCGCACACTTAGCACAACGGGGAAAGTACTCAGGGCGCGGGACAAAGAAGTCCGTGGTACTTAAGTAGCGGAAACATTTTTAAGTAGCAGGCCGCCCGGTATAACACCTAATAGACGTAGATGTACCGAGTATTCTAGACTGAGCAGAGAAAGACAAACATTGACATTTTTAGACACCCAGTACCAGCAGGTAGACAAGTATCAGGCCAAGTCTCAGTGCGTGTCGTAGATCTACCTGACAAAGTATTGACCCAATCCCCTCGACCTGGAGGGTATTACTACTAATCTTAACCATCACAGCGCGCGTCATAAGAACACGCGCACACATTCTCAAAATTTTCTCACCGATTCGCCCCGGCCTCATTGGTCGAGGAATTCGTTTCGAGTGTCACGCTCAAGCGTGTACACCCTTTCCATTCCAGACTGGCTCAGTCATGGTAGCCGACGCCGTCACCACGTCTACTGCAAAAGCATGGTCAACCAAATACCCTTGTAAGGGTATTTGGTCCGACATTGTGATGTAAGAAATGTGAGACTGCGTTCCAAGCCTTGAAAGAGGCTTTGGTAAGTCATCATGTGCTCCGCATTGCGGATCCCAACCTCACGTTCATGGTCACTACGGACGCGAGCCAATATAGGATTGGCGCAGTATTATCCCACATGTTCTGATATGAAACAATTAGCGCACAAAGCAATCGAATGGCAGTTTGGTTGATTTCCTCGGCCAATCCATTGACTTCGGGGTGTCGACCAGAAGTCTTGTTGAGTTTTATGTCATAGATCTGTGCGGTGAAGTCTTTCCAATCAGCACTAATGAACCTGGTGTCCCGATCACTCACAAGATTTCAGGGGTTCATACTACAGAATGTAATGCTGGTGAAATTCTTCGATTACAAGCTCAGTTAGTGCATGAGGAGGTAGAGGAATCAAGTTCATAAATTTGGAAAAGCGGTCCACAATGACCATGGCTTGTGAATATCCTCCCTCACTCACCTTTCCTATGTCCGTGAAATTGATAGAGACCGACTCACCGGGCCCATCAAGAATTGGGAGGGGTTTCAACAGACCATAAAGCTTATGCCTATGGACCTTGGTTCTTTGACAGACTTGACATTCAACAATAAATTTCTGACCAGATCCCTTCATTCCCGCCCAATCAAACTGCTGCGGAAGACTTTCATAAGTCTTCTCAAAACCGAAATGTCCACTCCGATCATGAGTCAAGTCAAAAAAATGACTCCGGAGAGGCTCATGGTTGGGTACACACAACCGATCAAACTTTCCATACCGACGGAATACAAGACCCTCACACTCGTGAAAATCAGGCTGCTCAAGGATAGGACTAAGGGTCGGATCCTTGACAGTGTGTTCGACCAGATCCTCCTTCAGTTTCCTTCGGAGGCCATAAGAGTCCACAAGGCAAGTCAAAAACTCAGGATGACACGACAAAGCATCAACAACACGATTATAACAACCTTTCTTATGCTTCAGTTCAAAGTTGTAAACATCAATATCATGCAGCCAGCGGGTCAGTGTCGGAGAGAGATCAGTTTGTGTCTTAATCCACTGCAAGGCCTAATGATCTGAGTAGACCTTGAAGTGACGACTCAAGAGGTAGTGCTTCCAATGTGTGAGCGCCTCGCGCAAGGCGTAGAGCTCATACATATACGTGGAGATAGTTACCTTGTGGTTGGGCATACGTTTGCCGTAATATTCGAGCGGACGCAGACCATCGCCATCATCTTGCCCAGACATAACTCCGTACTTTGAAGTTCACTTCTTTGCGCGACTTGTTAGCATGTTTGATCATGGCAAGCTGACGCTTGTTCATTGTTGCGATAGCAACTTTGAGCAGGCGTGCGTATTTGGTATTGTAGCCAGGCATGTCAGGCGTCAGACTAGGAGACCGTTCGAGGAACAAATAGGAGAGAGGATTGCGCAACTGCCAACCATCTGAGTTTTCTGACGAAGAGGGTGTATCACGGAAACTACTTCCATTGTACTATGACCCTTGGCAGGTTCTTAAGGTGATTGGGGATGAATTTAGTCCTTTGTATGTGATTGATGTGCCTCCTCGTCTGCGCACATATCCGGTCTTTCACGCGTCCAAACTGTTTCCACACATCGATGATGAAACTTTTCCCTTCCGAGATCCTATGATACCTTGTCCTATCGACGACGGTCATGAGATAGACAGAATCGTTGCCCATGAAGGAAGAAGAAAAAACAAACAATACAAGGTTCACTTTCTCTATCACCCGTTGAACGAGTTTTTTTGGATCGACCGGAAAGAGCTGCTAAAGAATGTTCCACGAGTAGTTAACGCCTATGAACGACAAATCACTGACGGACAGACTGCTATATTTTTCTGCAAAACTCACTCCTCACGGTCTTACTAAATCCTTTTTTTATATATACGCCTACGATGCATTTTGTGCCGACTCTGAATGAGTTACTTGCTCGAAGGGACCTCGCTCTTGGGAGGGGGGTAATGTAATGACCCGCCAAAGCACAGACTGAGAACACTGCTGATTTCTGGGATTTGCCGCTGGAATGAATGCCTTGCTGAGATTCCTGCATTCTGCTGTGATTCCCATATCTGTGTGTGTGTGCGTGCCTGCTGGTTTGCATACCTGTCTGAGTGCTTGTCGGCTGAGTGTGTGTGTGACCCGCAAGGGTACTTGTTGGTTAAAAGGCCCCGCAGGGCTGGTACTTACCTATGGCCGTGACTTTGAGGGTTGCAGGGGGAAAACACTCGAGTAGCGGGGGTAGGCCCGCGACACTTAGAGCAAAGGGGAAAAACACTCAAGTAGCAGGTAGGCCGGTACCACTGAAGTAGTGGTAGAAGTGTCGGGTACTGGAGGCCRAGCAGAARAAGACAAAAAGTTRGCATTTTTAGAGGCCCAGTAGCGGTAGGMTAGMGGTAGGCCGGTACCAGTCCAAGTAGCCCGGKTCTAGRGCCTGTMSGGAGGATAGCAGAGCCTGCAATGATGTTTCCCTCCGAAAGGGAGGAGGTACCGGTTGTTGGGAGGCCGCTCGGCCTAGGAAGTCACCGCCCAAGAGGCCAATAGGCCGCAATATCTTCCGGAGGAGCAAGTAGTTCCTCCTCATTTGTGGTATGCAAGCATTGGCGACATGCTACTGGAGCACAACGCTGGGCTGATACAGCGCTGCTTGGAGGTCAAGGGCAGCTGGCGCTCAACCTGACTATCGCGAGCAACCTAGCCTGAGGAGGAGGAAGAAGGGGGCGAAGGAGGAGAGTGGCGAGGCACCTACCTGGCTATGGTGGACACCGTCTTCATCACCTTATTGGGCGCTGCATCTGGAAGGCCCCAGTTGGGGTAGTGCCGCACCAAGGAAGCTTGAGGCAGAGTCAGGCATGGCGGACCAGTCAGCAGCAACATAGTTGCTTTGGATTGTCCTTTGGACAGGAGTGCAGCGCCATAGCTGCTTTGGGTTGTCCTTTGGACAGGAGGGGAGGACCCTCAGTAGTCCATCATAGCCTATGCATGTGAGAGGAGGCAGATGGAGGGAAGCTATAACTATGGTGGACTTGTTGTTGTTGTTGTTGTTGAGTCAACAGTAAGAGGGAACTTCGGATATTGATTCTGGTTCATCCAATCATTGTTATTATTATTATTGGGAGAATAATAAGATGGGCGAAGTGAAGGAGGAGGAGGAAGGTGGAGAGAAAAGGGGGGAATTGTCATTGGTCTTGATGGTGTGCATCTTCTTCTTCTTTCTCCCTCCTCTGGTCTCTATCTCTTTGCAAGTGCTTTCATTTCTTTCACAATTGAGTGGCATCGTCTTTCATTGTGAATTTGCACTTTGGGAATGACCAGGATCGTAACAAATCAATCAAATCAATCAAATCAATCAATCAATCAAACCAATCAAGATCCTATCGATTCGATAGGATCTTGATTGGTTTGGTTGATTGATTGATTGATTGATTTTGTGTGTGTGTGTGAAAGAGAGAGAGAGAGAGAGAGAGAGAGAGAGAGAGAGAGAGAGAGAGAGTTTGCGTGTGTGTGTGTGTGTGTGTGTGTGTGTGCATGCGCGGGTACGTGTGTCGGGGGGAGGAGAGGGAGGACCCCTCCCCCACCAATCAATCAATCAACTCACTAACCAATCAATCAATCAATCAATAATCAATCAAACAATCAATCAATATTTATTTTTTTTTCAAAATTTTTAATTATTTTTGTCACTCACCAAACCCCCCTCCCCCAAATTTTCATTTTTTTTCCCCTTTTTGTACAGGGTGGTAGTGGCGGACGTGCGCAGGCGGGGCATGCCGACTGTTTTTACGCGCGCACCACCGCCTGGCCCTGGCGAGGCCGCGCATAAACTCGGCTGCGGGCCTGCGGCCGGCCTCCTCGACCTAGGGTGTCACAGCGGTACAATGCTGCGGGCTACCCCGAACCCCCACAGGGCCATTCATTCTCATTTTGATTGATACCCCCATAGGGCCGTCCATTCTTATTTTGATTGATCGAGATGACCAATGGCGAATAGTGTTGCAACCAACAACATCAACCAAGGTCCTGCCGCATTAGGTGGCCTCCCAAGAGACAATGCAGGCAAGGACTGCACTGCACAACTTTCTAAATGTATCGGGACCTTCTGTTGCTCTCCAAAACGTGTATCTGTCTGACTGTATCTTGGGCGAATTTCCGTCCTGGTACATGTAAAGTGTTGAGTAGTGGAGTGAGGACTATGGGAATCGTACGGCTGACGTCCAAAGCGCATATCGTGAAAAAGTCCCAATGTGGATCCAATGTGCCACGCGGCCAAAATGGACCTGCACATCTTCTGCGTCCAGATTAGGATAAAGACCTCGCCGCAACTGGTGGTCAGGAGCATTTTGACACGTCCAGCCTCGCGGTTCGGGCTGCAACGACCGGCAATCGAATCCTCCCTCAGAGGATCTTGTCGTCTTTCTATTTTCTCGGGTTGAAGTGAACCTGCAAACGACTCCTCGAGAGGCTTCGCGTTGTTTTTTCTTTCTTTCTTTTGTTTTTGTTTTTTTTTATTTTTTTGAATGCTTTGCATTGTGGCGCTGGCATCGGACCGTATCTGCAATGACAACGACCGGGGCGAAGATATTTTACTGCGGTTTGTCGTTTAGCATCCGTGCACGGGCGAGTGTTTCAGCTCCTTCCCACACGGACCAGCAGCACGACGAGGAAGAGAGCTCGAGAACTGACGGGAAAAAATTGGAACACCTCAGGGAAAGGAGGTTCGGTCCGAGGCGTAAGGCTCGGCGTAAGGTGGAAGAAGGTAGGGCGGAGAGCGTACTGCACCGTACGGGCTTGACAATATTTTCCCTGGTTGGAGGTGGAACTGCGCGCGCGCGGGGCGCTCGGTGCAGGTAGTCTGCAGCTATTGTTTGTGCTTGTTGTACAAAAAAGGAGGAAAACGAAAAAGGAGCGGTGCCGCCAAGAAGACGAAAAATACGGCTCCGCGCAGCTGGCTGTCTTTCTGCGGGCACGCTCACACTAGGTACCAAATTCGCAAAAAAATGGGAAAATGGGAACGGTCGTTTTGAGGAAATGCGGCCCTGGTCGGTCACACTGTGCTCCCAAAACGCTAACGACAAGGTCGCAACATCGTATTCTGCGAGGTGCTTGGGGAGTGCGCTAGTCACACGGTGGATACCTCAAATCGGAAATGCAATTATTCTCAAAAAAATAATAAAAAATGCAATTATTCGTTTTTTCCTTCTTTTTCTTTTTGGGTCGTTACTGCTGGCCGTTCACACCAACGGGTGGCCATACGAACCTCTCTGCTGGTGCTGTGTGGAGTGCGGCCCGATGCCGCCTGCTGGAGCACCCCAGGGTAAAATCAGGGACCGGCCTTGTATAGCGAGCGACCGGATCAGTGCCGAGCTAAACTGGACTGACGCTTCAGCTGCATAGGGCGGCCTCCTGGTACGGTGCAAGGGAAAGTGTGGCGTCTGGTGTTGGAGCATCCGTTACTGTTGTGCACGCCATAGCTTCACAAGGGTGGGAGTGCAAGGGAAATTGTGGCGACATCTTTCTGAGCATAGGAGAGCAGTGTGGTGACATCTCTTGGGGCATCTGTGATCAGTCTAGGTGTTGGGACAGGGAGGCGGGGGGCCGTCGAACTACAATTGTTAAGAAGCGAGGCAGTCGTCCAAGGGCATCCGCCTACCATACGCAGTGTAGTGACGTGTCTTGGAACTTCCGTGAGTATTGTACGCATTGTGGCAGGGAGGTTGGAGGCCGTCGAACTACAAGAGAGGCAGTCATCCACGGGCATCCGTCTACAACATTCAGAGAATCCATGGCTACGCTCGGTGTGCAGAGGAAGCGGGCATTGCTCCGCATGTTTTGCATGTATATGCAAGAGTTTGTGAAGGGAAGATTCTCCTTGTCCGGCTCCACTGGCCAGACGAGGGACACAAGGAAGTTGGAGTGTTTGCTGCGTGCAGTTCGTGCAGTTTCCACCAGGCTGGAAGTTCCCATGCACCATTTCATGAAGTCTGCAACATGCGCCATCCTAAAAATGCACAATGGGACACATACAATTTGAATGCACCTGGACCCTTTTTTCAGGCATATACATGAAGTGCACAGCGGAATCGATAACAGGATTTTATTTGATTTTTATTATTATTTTTTTCATGCATCTCTACCCGTGTTCGACCCAGATTCTTTACAATTTATTTTTTTCTCTCGATACAACTTTGACTAGGCTTCGTGCACTTGGTTTGGGACCAGGCACAGCCACCGGGCTATGGGGCTTTGGGGTTGTGGACGGCACACAGGCAACTACAGTTCATCTGAAGCCACTTCCGACCCACATACATTCATCGGCCTTGCAGCGAAGCAACGAAACACATGGGCCAGGGGCAGAAATTGGAATACAGTTGAAGGGAATCGATCCTTCGTCGTCCGTTTGGGACAAGGGGACACAGCAAGAAACAGCAGGCGGAACTGGGGGGAAGAGGGCGGAGAAGCGGGGAAGCCAGCGGAACACGGGCGCAAGGCATGTGAAAACATGCGCACAAGGGGCTGGAGGCGGACACGGAAACGTAACGCCCAGTTCTTCAACGCGAAAATAACGACGAAAGCCGCACGGCAGGCTAACGACAACTGGATCAACAAGGGATGGAAACAAAAAAAGGGCCACGCGCGTAGCGTGCGCCCATTTCCCCAAATCCGCCCATTTCCCCAAATCTCCTTTTCGTCAATTGATAGGCCGCTAATATCGTGGGGTTCCATTTTTTCTCCAATTTTGCACGGAATTCGGAAAAAGATTTGAGAATTTGCGGTAACCTCCAGAGGTTACCGCAAATTTCCTTCCCCCGCGGCTTCGCAGGCCGCTGACAAATGGTCACCCCTTTTGAGAATTTGGGAAGATGTTCACCATGTGTGACTGTCCGTGAACCCTTTTTTTTTGGGGAAATGGGGATTTGGTACCTAGTGTGAGCGTGCCCTGCGGTGGGCGGGCGAGGAGCAGGGGGTGACCGCCGCCCATGTGCGGAAACGATCTTCGTCGGAACTGGGGCGTGTCAGCGGTCCGCGTCCGCGCATCCACGGTGGCTGCCGCATCTGAAAGGGCGGGTGGATTCGTGGGGTGGGAGGCGCAACTCGGATTCCGCCGGGTTGGCTGGCTGGCTACGTCTCGTACTGGCGGGCGGATCGCGTGGTCGTGTGCGTGGCATGGACGTCCGCGTCCGTACGGTCCACCTTGGCGACGACTGATCTGGCAGACCGCTGGTAGGGCGGGAGCGCTTCTCGCTACCGGTTCGAGGTCGTAGGGCAGACAAGGATGCAGCCGTCTGTCCGCGTGCCCTAGAGCCAGGTCAAGCCGCTCCCTGCAAGCCGTTCATCGGCGGCAGCAAGAAGCATCCGTTTTGCTGGGAATTCTTTGTATTGTGTGGTTGGGGCGTCGTCCCTCGTACGGCATTTGTCTTCGAGTTCCTCTCTGCCGTGCCGTCTGGCGATCAGTCAGCAGCCAGCGCGGGTGAGTGGCGCGTTTGGGCAACACGTGCGATCTTGAAGCGTTAGGAACAACAGACGGCAGGCAAGCAGTGAACAGAAGAACAGAAGTCAGTTCGCTGGACTGCAATCGGTCAAGATTGGAGAACGGAGGTGGTTTGCTTGCCTACCTGTGAGGGAGAGGTGATGAAGGAAAGACTGCGGTAGTCGAGGTCCATTGAGAACGTGTGCGAGAAAGAATGTGCGGCAGGTGAGTGACGTCGATGCATGGGCTAGTATACAGACCAAAGTGCGGGAGATGTGTCTGGTTCGGGGCGGTGAAGAAGACCTCGAGTTTCATATCTTGAACTCGATAGGGGGCAGTGGGTGGGTGCACGTTTTTTTGGTCTTGATCTGTGGTGTTGCAGGGCAGTCAGTCGCTTACACTGTATCCCAAGAAATCAACAGAGTTGGCTGGGTGACTGGTTGCGTGGATCGGAGCTTTGCTTTGCGTTCTGGGTAAACCTTGTTTCGATCTTTGTGCAAAACGGAAGTGAGCCTGAGGGAAGCGGGACGAAAGAAGAAGGAGAGGGGACGTGAACGGAAGAGGCAATTGACTCGGTGAGCGGAGCTGTCTTGCTGTCCATGGCTAGCTGAGCCGGGAAGACACGGGCAATGCCGAGCTGGTAAATATCATTTGCTGCGAACAGGTGTCAAAGCCGCCGGCTAGCTCGATCGCGTGGCTGCGGCCACGGATCTTCTGGCTGGCGGTAGGTCCTCTCCTTGGAAATAGTGACTATTATGGTTTGCACGAGCGGCTGCGAATATCGCCCTGCCATGTGCAGGCACGCCGTGGAGATCTATACCCTTCGTCCAGGGTAGCCTGCTGAGAGAGAGAGAGAGAGCGAGCGAGCGAGCGAGCGAGCGAGCGAGCGAGCGAGAGAGAGAGAGAGAGAGAGAGAGAGAGAGAGAGAGAGAGAGAGAGAGAGAGAGAGAGAGAGAGAGANGAGAGAGAGAGAGAGAGAGAGAGAGAGAGAGAGAGAGAGAGAGAGAGAGAGAGAGAGAGAGAGAGAGAGAGGGAGGTGGGTGGGATATTGTGGTAGATAGAGAGAGAGAGAGAGGGAGGTGGGTGGGATATTGTGGTAGATCTGGACTGCAGCTTAGTGACTGTTGAATGACTTCACATGTGAGGGGATTGTCGGATGTGGTAGCGCGGGCGGTGATGGAGGCTCGGGGAAACTTGGATGGGCACGTCGGGAGGGGAGTTGGACGGCAGGGTGCGGGTGGGGATGGGGATGGGGTCGGGTCTTCGACTCGGGGGAGTATGTGGGTGGGGGACGGGGGCAAGAAGTACGTCAGGGATGAGCGGGCATGGGACATTTGGTTGTGGGGAGGACTTGATAACTCACCGTGGGCCGGCAAGCGCCACGCTGCTGCTTTCCGAGCCGCCGATCTTGAACTGCGTCATCGGGCACGTGCAGCTGCCGCTTGCATCAGCAAGGTAGAGAGCGAAGATTTCGCGTGGGAAGCGGGACGATGGGGTAAGCAGTCTTTTGAAGTCGAGGCTTCGGCGCGGTCAAAAGATCGGGCACTTCTGGAAGCAGCTTTGCATTCTCTTGGAAACTGTCCGTTGGAAGGTATAGAAGCCGCGCAAGCAGGTTTTCAGGAGAGGAACTCTGGGGGCAGCGAAGAACCGGGAGGATGGGGAGAAGGGAGTGCGAGGGAAAGAGGCAACGCCATGGTTATTGAACAAAAACGGCTTGCAAGCACGAGCGGGACAAGTGGGGAGTTTCTCCCTGTCAGGGAATCGAGGCATCCTGTGAAGAGAATTCACTCCTTGAAAGAAGTGAGCAGCAATAACAACTTTGTGAAGCGTCGAAAGACCAAACGAGAAACGACGGGGATAGGCAACACGTCGTCGTATTCGCTATATCCATCGTCCTCAGAAGCGGGTGAGAGATCTTTGGGAGGACGACTTGTTGGCAAAGATCGGATGATAACCTCAATGCAAGATGAGGGGGCGCGTTCTGGCACGGGGGGGAGATATGGTGCGTCGACGGACATATTTCAGAAAACGAACATTGGCGGTGGGTACAACCCTGCCACTGAGGAGCGCCCGTGCAGCCCCTCGCTGGAGGACCGCTCCGGATCCGCAGAAAGGCAGTGCATAAGTGGCTCGGTGGGGTTCGCTAATCGGGGAGCGGCCGAAGGTGAGGAAGCAAGCGAATGCCCGCGGGAGTGTTTTGTCGACCGGCTCAGCAATGACTTAATGTAAGTGACGACGAAATCTACCCATATCTACCTGAGGTCGGCCGTTACTTTCCCGTTCCCTCAGCGACCGTCTCTCTTCTTTTCTGTGCCCTCCCTCGGATCTATGTGCATGTATGCAGGCTCCTTTCACTCCGTTGGTATAGCGACGGGCACGCGCGCAAGCACATGCACGGACATTGTGGGTGGTAGAGAGAGAGAGAGAGAGAGAGAGAGAGAGAGAGAGAGAGAGAGAGAGAGAGAGAGAGAGAGAGAGAGA
>BFEA01000547.1:656464-673093 GCA_003427395.1 Chara braunii | reverse complement strand
CCGCCCGCCGGTCCCCTCCCCTCTGCCTCCCCCCACCCCTTGGGATTTCTCTCCACTTCTCCCTTGGCATTCCCCCGCCAGCTCTCCTCCGCCTCCACTCCGCTCCCGCCTCCACCTACACCTCCGCCCACCCACATTCGCCTCTGCCCACCTCACCTCCACCTCTGCCCTCCTCACATACGGCCTGCCCACCGTAGCGCTCTCTCTGTCTCTGTTTCTCTCTCTCTCTCTCTCTCTCTGTGGCCCGCTCTCCCCCTCTCTCTTTCTCCCTCTCTCTCTCTCTCACAGTCCTTGGTACGTCGTTCTTGGAACTTCGTGCCCTACGGGCTTGCCTATGCGACCTACTGACTTGCCTACGCCCACCTAGGCGACCTACACGACCTAGGCGACCTACCTACAGCCTATGCGACCCATGAGACGTGCCTACGGCCTGCCTACCGTAACACTCTCTCTCTCTCTCTCTGGATCTCTCTCCCTCTCTCTCTCCCTCTCCCTTTCTTTCTCTCAGTGCTTGGTACTTCGTGCTTGGTCGTGTTTGGTTCGTGCATCGGTGCCACTTTCGTGCTACTTGGTGCTACTGGGTGCATTTGTGCTACTTCGTGCTACTCTGTGCTTGGTTCGTGGTTGGTTTGGTTTCGGTGTTACGTGCATCGGCGGTTGGTTCGTGGGATCGGTGCTTCGTGCTACGTGCAACGGTGCTAGGTTCAGTCTGGCATAGTCGAGCCTTTTCTTATGGAGTTGTGTAAAGCGAACATGACGTCACACACACGCACGCAGATGCATCTTCGGCAGACTATCGGGGTTCAAACTCCGGTTAAACAGTCTGGACAGGCATGCTTCCTTTTTGGCGTGCACGAAGGCACGAGAGAGAGAGAGAGAGAGAGAGAGAGAGAGAGAGAGAGAGAGAGAGAGAGAGAGAGCACCCGACCATGACAACGCTATGACGATGACGGGGAAGATGAAGATAAGGAGCATGAGCATGATTTATGAGGACAAGGTAAGATAATAGTGACATCAATCACCGATTGACGGAATGGAGTGGGTAAGGAAACACAAGCTGCTTCAAGGGAGGGTTAGGGGGGGGGAGGGGCGTCACATGTCGCAGCCATGTGGCTGGTTCGTTTATCCATTTTCCTTCTTTTCGGTTTTTGTTTGGCGTGTGTGTGTGGATGTGTGTGTGTGTGTGTGTGTGCGTGTGTGCGTGTGTGTGTGTGTGTGTGTGTGTGTGTGAGAGAGAGAGAGAGAGAGAGAGAGAGAGAGAGAGANGAGAGAGAGAGAGAGAGAGAGAGAGAGAGAGAGAGAGAGAGGGAAGGGGTAAATGGGAGAAACAGGCTATGGTGGTTTCGTTTTTCTCTCCTGATCGGGAAAATGAGTGGAGCCAGGGCAACATCGGGAAGGAGTGGAGAGGGAAACAAACGGCCATGACGGTGGGACATGATAAGGGGATTGGGTTCTTGATGACCAGGGCGGAATAGGTCTCGGGATCCAAATGCAATGGGAGGGAGAGGAGGAGGTGGGGAAGTAAGGACGAGGGCAGTCATTGGGGATTTAAGATCGGGGCGACGCAGGACAAGTGCATCCATTGCGGGGAGAAGGGGGACAGGTGCCACATTTGAGGGAAGGGAGTGGGTAAAGAGACACGAGCTGCTCCGCGTGGGGAGGGTTAGGGGGAATTGGGGGGAGAGGGGGTAAAAGGCACGGTACGTGGTGCAGCCACGCGGCTCGATCGTCTTTTCGTTGTCTTTTTTTTCCGCTTTTCTGGCTCGATCGTCTTTTTCGTTTATTTTTTTGTTTTCCTCTTTTGTGTGTGAGAGAGAGGGGGTGGGAGGGGGAAGGCGAGAGGGTTAGGAGGAGGGACAATGAAGTGTTCTTTTTTCTTCATTTTTCTTTTGTTCTAGTATGGCTAGATCGTCTTTTTCGTTTTTTTCTTTTTTTCTTTTTTTTGTGTGTGCGAGGAGGAAGGCGAGAGGGTGAGGAGGGAAAAGGGTGATGGGTTTTCTTTTTTATCGTTTTTCTTTTGGTGTGTGTGGCTTGATCGTCTTTTTCGTTTTGTTTGTTTTTCTTTTTTTGTGTGTGTGAGAGAGGGGGGGCAGGGAGAGGGAAGGCGAGAGGGTTAGGAGGAAAGCAGGGGGGAAAGGCGAAGGCTTGAGATCGCGTGGCTGCTTAATCGTTTCCTTATCGTGTTTTTGTCTTTTGTGTGCACGTGTGTGTGTGTGTTTGAGAGGGAGAGAGAGATGAGGGGAGGGTTAGGAGAAGGCGTGTGGGGAGGGGATTAAAGGCACACCACAACCATGAATGCATCACCATCATATCTGTTTTTGCGAGCGAAGCCGCAACAGGTCATCTAGTAAGGTTCTACTGTTGTTATTCCCTCATTGATCGTTAGGCTGGTAGCAGCAAGGAATGCAACTGACACGTTGAACATCATGGGCGTGTCTCAGGTTTTTCACGCACGTCTCTGCACGTTTCTCGTCGTCCAACGTCAGCTTCCCATTCTTCTAGTTTTTTCCCGCATGGATAGCAGTTACAGTGGGCCTCGCTCCACTAATCGTCCGGACGCATGCAAAATGTTTCACTCACCCGAATGCACTGGTCCAGAAAGCGTCCAAATTTCATGTAGAATGTTGAGTAGTGGAGTTAGGCCCAGTCCCTCCATGGTTGAAGAAGACGAAATTAGCGCCGTGCAGATTGTGCATTTGCGTATCTGTTTTGTCCCGTTGCCTCTCGACGGGCCTGGTTTCGGCATTTGCGAATCTCAGCGGGTGTGTTTATTCGCTCTTGCGAAGGGACGATGACCCTTGGGTGACTGGAAAGGTCTCTAACGGGGGGGGGGGGGGGGGGGGGAGTTGTTGGAAAGTTTGATGAGGCCAGCAGCTGCCATGTCAGATTTGAGAACCCAGAGAAAGGTCTCTAACCGGGGGGGGGGGGGAGTTGTTGGAAAGTTTGATGTGACCAGCTCCTGATAGCAGCTGCCATGTCAGATTTGAGAACCCAGACATGGGCGTAGCTCAGTAGGGTCTGCCACGTACTACCTCTCTGGCTCGAAACACTTGCACGGATCTCTACGACCCCCGTCCCCTAAAATAATTGTGCTCGGTTGGGCCGTGAAAAAGTGCAGGGTTTATGAGGCCAGGTCCTGATAGCAGCTGCCATGTCAGATTTGAGAACCCAGACATGGGCGTAGCTCAGTAGGGTCTGCCACGTACTGCCTCTCTGGCTCAAAACACTTGCACGGATCTCTACGACCCCCGTCCCCGAAAATAATTGTGCTTGGTTGGGCCATGAAAAGTGCAGGGTGAGATGGCCACCTGTGGGTTTACTGCCCGCTGGCGGATGAGATCTGGATATGGTGGTTGTCACACTGGAAGAATCTGGCAGGGGCAGCATTTGACTGGAACGATGATTGGACATTGTATGGAATACTCCCCTCGGCTAGTTTAAACTTCCGGGGGGGCCTAGGCTATGTCGCCCTTATATGCAGAGGTTTAATCTTTGAAGAAATATGGAGAGCCAGAAACTCTGTGGTCTTTAAGGAAGAGAAGATTTTGATATTTCAACAGCAACATCAGGTTCGTTCCAACCTGAGACGGACGATCCTTGCAGATTGGAAGGCTTGTTCGAATCCCCAGGGGAGATCCCGGCAGTGGTTCCTCAATACTTGGGCGCTTGGGAACCAACTGGCTTCAGTGTCCGCCGATGGGAAGTTGGTGATTTCACATTGGTTGCAGCCACCTTAGGCTGTGTGCTGAGGGTAGAATATTGAGACTCTTGTGTTCATTGTGGGCCCAAGTTTTCTTGGTCCATCATAAGCTGCTATGAGTGTACGATTTGATAAAGGAGAGGAACTAATTTCGAATTAGATCTCTGATCAGAGGTTGAGCACCAAATGGAGGAAGGGTTCCCTCTCCTTCAATGTAACGTTGATGAGCTGTGGTTTGGAGACCACCTTTTACTTGCGCTTCAAAGCTTAAGTTTTGGAAAGTCTTTTATTAGTATGGGACACTGGACCCGGTTTTCAGCTTGCTTATGGTAAGGTAGAAGCAGTGGTTTGGTATCGAGCGGTGCTCGTAAGCTAAACTGGCTGATGCTGCCAGGATAACTCCGGGTCGAATTGTGAGGTCCCCGGCCTCGTCCCACTGTTTCTTGGAAATAAAATGTTAAGCTTTCCAGGAAAAAAAAAAAAAAAAAGTGCAGGGTGAGGGCTGAAGCTAGCTCCTCGTTCAGACCGTATGTGAGCAGCAAAATTGAACAGCGGAAAAAAGGGTTTCCACGGAACAGCATGCCGTCTGCGTTCTCCAGGAGCCAAGTCCCACTAGCGGACGAAAAGTTTTGGTTCCTTGCACTGCACTGTGCTGTGTGGCGTTTGGACTGGAGGAAAAAACATAAAGAAAATAATGTGCGAACGGCAAGGGAATTGGCCGTGAGAATCAAAGGCAGAGCACGCCGCAATCATAGCAGAAGAGTGTGGCGGTGACAGGCCACGATAGGTCACTGCGCGTGCCGCGAATACTGGTGACAGGGTGATCTAGTCCCGCTGCGCCCAACAGGGACACTGCCGTTGGGACTCAAATATTTCATGCCGCCGTACGACGCGAGGTACACTACCAACGACGGGTGTCGAGGATTTGCATGCAGTTGGAATGGGCAGAGCGATGGACGAGGCGAGAACGTGACACAGGAAGCTCCTGTTGTGTGTGTGTGTGTGTGTGTGAGAGAGAGAGAGAGAGAGAGAGAGAGAGAGAGAGAGAGAGAGAGAGATGGGAAGACTTCGCAGAAGGGAACGTTCGGCAGTGCTGGTAGCTGTTGTCGTGTTTGCTTTACAGTTGTTGGAGGATACACGACGGTTTATGTCACTCCTGCTGCAGCGCCGCCGGGCACGTGCTTCCATGATTGTGTCGGCACGACAGCCGGATAGGCTAGAGCTGACAAACACATCTTTCACTGCTCTGTCAGGGATGTCCCTTTGGCCTGTCATGCTTCATTTTGCTGATGTTTTGCCGAGGGAGTCGCCGCGGTGGTGGGTGATGCGGCGTGCACCAGGACACTGGAGGAACCTTGAAATCAGAGATAACGCTCAGGACGACTACCGCATGTGGCTTCTGAGGATGCTGCGGCAGACTTTTGATCGTCTTCTTCACGTACTGCGACCGTTTCTGAGTAGATCTGTGACCCGTTTTAGACGGCCTTTAGATCCCGCACAGATCTTAGCTTATGCAATCCACCGTCGGGCACACAGTGACACCCATAGGCACAGCAGTGCCACTTTCGGCATGGGGAAGACAAGCGGGATACGAGCTATCCGTGATGTCATGCGTGCCATCATCCGCTGCTTCCCCCGTGTCATTTCTTTTGGAGATTACGCAAAGAGGAACAGAACGATGGAGGCATACGCGAATAAGGGTTTCCCCAATTGTTGGGGATGCATCGATTGTACTCACGTGTATGTTGACAAGCCGAATAATAAGAACGGAGACGAGTTCTGCTCTGGTCGAACCAAGCGGTTCTCTTTTGTTGCTCAGATTGTCTTCGACGACGAGCTGCGTGTGGTGGACCTTAATGTTGGTTGGCCTGGCACGCTGCACGATGCTCGCATCTTGCGAATTTTTTCATTGTTCAGAAGGGCGGAGAGTGGACAGTTGTTTGTGAATGATGTCAATGACCCCTTCGTTGTGGGTCGACCGATAGTGCCCGGTGTGACACAAGGCTATCTCCTCGCTGACGGGGGTTACCCGACGCTGCCTTGGATTGTGCGGCCATATGGCCGCCCAAATGCACCCAGGCCTATCAAAGCTTTCGATGATCGACAGAAGCTGGTCAGATGTGATGCAGAAAGGGGAAATGCTCATGTTAAACTCCGATTTCAGATGTTTCACAGACCCCACATTTGCCATTTCGAAACCATTTCCGATCAGTTTCTGGCGGTGTGTACCCTTCACAACCTGTTGTTAGACTGGGTTGACCGTGTAGATGACGACGTTTTGCACGCCTGGGCTGATGGCCACCCACCGCCMCCCCCGCAGGCCCCCCCCYCCCCCCCCCCACCACTGGCACCGTTGACGACCGCAGAGAGACACTCAGTTGGGGAAGCCCTCCGAGATGCTTTGTGTGCTCATGTTAACTCAAGGAGGTGGTAGTGTGTGCAGTTTAGTTGACAGTAGGCAGACGGGTGCAACCCCGTGGCTGATTTCACGAAATGTTTCATGTGATGCTCACGGATCTCCGCTGCGTTGAAACGTTTAAGAGGAGCGCCTCGCATAGGATACGAAGGCATATTTCCGTACGCGGTCGAGCAGGAGGCTGCCTGCTCCTCTGTAGTGCCGCCGTGAGTAAATCGGGACGCCTATTTCTTGACAGACAACGCACGCGCGCACGCGCGCGCGCGCGCGCGCGAGAGAGAGAGAGAGAGAGAGAGAGAGAGAGAGAGAGAGAGAGAGAGAGAGAGAGAGATGAACGACACAGGGAAGAGACTGTGTTGTGATGGCAGTGAGGACGTCGACTTCTTGACATCGTCCATGCACCTCATCACGATGACTGTGGAGGGGAGTGTTCAGGAGCTGCATACGATGCACAAATTCTTGATCAGTAAGGGAGAAAATATGGTTGTAACTATTGAGGAAGGAGGGATTAAGCAGAGCAGTCGCGTAATCAAGCAAGATTCGACGGCCGTGACAACATGGGTGACGAAAGCAGAACACCGTCTGGAGGTTGCCATGGGTGACGTCGTCTATCTTTTCGGGCAACTTGCGAGGAAGTGCTCCAAATATGAGCGACGTCTTGAATTGCTGAAAGATGAAGTTGATGAGGCTAGAACACGACGTCTAGCTGCTGAGATGGCGTATTGTGAGAGTCAGTGCGCTGAAGTCATGCTGGAGAAGAGAGTGCAGAAGTTGTTTGAGCGTGTGCGCGAACTGGGGGGGGGTGTAGACAAAATGTAAGAGTATGTCCGTTTGCATCTGCGGTGAAAATCTCTGTCTTTGCTTTCGTCACGTTCGAGTGTGCTTCATGTCCGCTCCGTGGAGCGCAAGTTTAGTGGACGTAGATTGTTGACACGACGCAGAAAGGGGTTTTCATATGATAGCAATCACAGAAGTGACGGTGGTTTTTAGAATGGTCAAGCTTTCTTCGCATTTGATTTGTCATCCTCAGGCTATTTCGTAGAATGAAAGCAAGATAATTTTTTGGAAGTTACGGTGGTTTGTAGAATGGTCAAGCTTTCTTCGCGTTTGATTTGTCATCTTCAAACTATTTCATCAAATGAAAGC
Organism: Chara braunii; assembly: GCA_003427395.1. NCBI lineage: Eukaryota > Viridiplantae > Streptophyta > Charophyceae > Charales > Characeae > Chara > Chara braunii. The sequence goes on along the minus strand of BFEA01000547.1, from coordinate 665,831 downwards.
AAGTGATTTTTTTTTTGGAAGATACTCTCTGTCTCTCTCTCTCTTTCTTTCTTTGGGTCCATTGTTGTGATATCTGTCTCTTTTGAAATGATACATGAAATGGTATTGCGTGCACGTTGTTGTTGATGAGGGATAATGAAAGCCATGTTTTCGTGACTGTTCATGGTACGTGCAATGAAAGCATGCGAAAGCAAAATATAGAGAGCAACACCGGGCATGTTCATCAGGAGAGTGGACAATTGTTTGACGTGTCTCGGGAAAGGAAAGTTAAATATTTAGTGCTTAGCTTCTTTGCAATGCCCCGTCTATGCCAGCGATCGAGTATAATGCATGGTTTATGGTTCACTCACACACTCACAGCTGCAAATGTGATGTCATGTCTTCGCTTATTTCGATCTAGCAACGAACATTATCAAAGGCACTTAGAGACGGATCAATGAACATGTGACCGGAAGGCATGATCATATATTGATTAATTGGACATGTACGCTTTGTGACGTTCGTTTTTTTACTGTCGTCAACCGTATACATGACAATCCCCTTTATTCCCTTCACATGCGTAGACTCGTAGACGGCGTACAGTGATCCCTTTTTTTTTTTTTTTCCCTTCCACGTGTGTTGTTCCATATCCGCTCATGGATATGAGGGATCCTGTTACCATCTTACCGCCTGGGCAATCTCGTTATCGTCATGCCACGTGAGTGATCTGCTTTTCATTGCATAGCGCCAGTAACTGTGCGGGCGACCTTCGCATGGGCGATCTTCCTTTTTATTTTATGTTCTCCCGCTCCACCACGGTGATCAACTCTTTCGGCATGTGTTCAGGCGATCCTCTTCTCACAATGTCAAATCGCAGTGTGTCCTTTTAACTCCTTTGTCCCCTCCACGTCAACAATCCGCTTCATTCCCTTTGCATGGACAATTTTTTTTTTTTTTTTTTTTTTCCCTTTACGTCCTCCCCTTCCCCCCCCCCCTTCTCTTACGTGATCCCATCGTCGTCCATGCATTCGGGGGATCCTGTACTTATCTCACCATCCAAGCCATCCCATCAGGTGCATGTGACGTAAGCGGACTGCTTATGATCGGTCACCAACACCGACCCCCTCTGTTCCGTGGACGTGAGTGGTCTTTTTTTTTTTTTTTAATAAGAGTATTCCACGTCAGCGATCCCCTTCATTCTGTTCACGTGGGTGGTACCCTGTCATTTTTATCCCCGCCACATATGTGATCCCATCTTCGTTCATGCATTTGGGGGATCCTGTACTTCTCTCACCATCCAACTTGATCCAAGCAATCTCCGTGTCTCCATGACACGTAAGCGAACTGCATATGATCCACGAAAGTGACCCCCTCTATTTCGTGGGCGTAAGTCATATAATGATATTTCGTCTTTTTTTTTTTCACATAAGAATAATCCATGTCTCCTCGATCCCCTTCCTTAAAGTGGGCAATCCCCTTTTTCTTTTTTTTATCATTTCTCTCCCCACCATGTATGTGATCCCATCTTCTTTCGTGCATTTGGGGGATCCTGTACTTTTCTCACCATCCGAGCGATGTCCGTGTCTCCATGGCACGCAAGCGAAGTGCTATGATCGGGTGATGACGTGGGTGTTTTTTTTTTTATTTTTTTTTTTAGTATTCCTCATCAGCAATCCCCTTGAATGCCTTCGTTCCCTTCACGTGGGAATTCCCTTTTTTTTGTTTTTTTAAAATTTTGTCTTTTGAATACCTTCGTTCATGCATTTGGGGGATCCTGTACTTCTCTCACCATCCAACTTGATCCAAGCAATCTCTGTGTCTCCATGACACGTAAGCGAACTGCATATGATCCACGAAAGTGCCCCCCTCTATTTTGTGGGCGTAAGTGATATAATGATATTTCGTCTTTTTTTTCATATAAGAATAATCCACGTCTCCTCGATCCCCTTCCTTAAAGTGGGCGATCCCCTTTTTCTTTTTTTTATCATTTCTCTCCCCACCATGTATGTTATCCCATCTTCTTTCATGCATTTGGGGGATCCTGTACTTTTCTCACCATCCGAGCGATTTCCGTCTCCATGGCACGTAAGCGAAGTGCTATGATCGGGTGATGACGAGGGTGTTTTTTTATTTTTTATTTTTTTATTTAGTATTCCACATCAGCAATCCCCTTGAATGCCTTCGTTCCCTTCACGTGGGAAATCCCCCTTTTTTGTCTTTTTTTAATTTTTTGTCATTTGTATACCTGCCATGTGGGTCATCCCATCTTCGTTCTTGAGTTTGGGGAACCTCTCTGCGAATGCAGTGACGATTCACGGACAATCCACTGGTTTCCTTTAATCCTAAGAGGCACTGCATACATACAAACGGTGGTCGTACGCTACTTCTCGTTCAAGCATCGAAAGATTTGCTGCCCTTTTTTGCATGCGCACTTTTCTGGATGCATTGCGCGTGGCGCAAGCTCCTCTCCTAGCTCACCCAAGCATCGCTACCATATCCCACCATAGGGGAAACGGAGAAACTTTCCAACTAACTTTCCAACAAATAATAATAAACTCACTGTAGAAGAAGAAGAGGACTACTGAGGAAGATAAACAAGAGGAGGTAATCCGACGTTGCAGGGACACTTAATCGTCCATTACCCTCGTGTCCACTATCTACAAGTCTCGGTCCCCACCTTCTTCTTTCGTTTCCATCCCACACGTTACTCTCATTCATCGTTCATCTCATCATCCGTCAACTTATTCCCTCACTTCTTCGTTAATCTACGCTCTTCTTGTTAGCTCTCTGTCAACATACTTTATTANCATCGTTCATCTCATCATCCGTCAACTTATTCCCTCACTTCTTCGTTAATCTACGCTCTTCTTGTTAGCTCTCTGTCAACATACTTTATTACCTGATACATTCGTCATACATCCCTTACTGAACCCTCGATTCAGGAAATAGAACATAAGCGGCAGAATCTCCGCCCATTCACCGCACGTTTACTTTTATCCCTCACACCGTGCTTTCCCATACAGTGTGCGCCTGTATCCACATCACTCACATATTATTCATTTCCGAAATCTACTGATCATTTCATGACAACCACAAGGGTGCGAAGCCAAAGATAGAAATTAACAGCCGAAGATAATAATAATGAATGGCCATGGCCCATGTTTGTGTGTGTGTGTGTGAGAGAGAGAGAGCGGCAGAATCTCCGCCCATTCACTGCGCGTTTACTTTTATCCCTCACACCGCGCTTTCCCATACAGTGTGCGCCTGTATCCACATCATTCACATATTATTCATTTCCGAAATCTACTGATCGTTTCGTGACAACCACAAGGGTGCGAAGCCAAAGATAGAAATTAACAGCCGAAGATAATAATAATGAACGGGCATGGCCCATGTGTGTGTGTGTGTGTGTGTGTGTGTGTGTGTGTGTGTGTGAGAGAGAGAGAGAGAGAGAGAGAGCCACCAGCGCCTGGCCGGATCATTTCAAGATGGACACTGTTGTTAGACACACATGGGCCAGTTCAATACTGGGATATTTCACACACCTGGACAAAACATGCCTTGACGCTGTAACACCACAGAAGGAACATTCTTCTCCTTCGACACATCCTCAAAGAGGTGAAGACAAGATACTGTAAAACGGGAAAAGGTTGAAAAAAGCCATGCAATTCACACCGCTCAAGCAAGCCATGCAACCGACGAAGAACAAGAAAGGGGAGGGGAAAAAAAAAAGAAATGCGGGCACATGCGGCAAGCACAACGAAGACGTGACAAAACCATATGATAAAAGAGAGAGCACAAATCATCGAACCGTTTGAAACAACGTGTAGGAAATCCTCAAACGCGACTTCGATAAGTCTTTTCATATACGACACCTCTTACGAATGGATAGGCGTTTTGCCGCGGAGAGTAGTGGCTATGTCCTCTGCCGTACGAGGTTGCCATCACAACTGACCTATTGTCTATTGTCGGCAGCATGCGGTGAGCCCTGCGCCACCAATGTGCCGTGTTCTTTTACCGACACCTACACAACTTGACAGTCGTCTAAACAACGACAGTATTACGACACCAACAAAGTTAGCAAAGTCGAAGCAGTCCTTGCTACATAGTGTAGGCGCTACTCCTGAAAATGGTGTCCCTCGACGTCGAAGTACCCTGATGATACGTCCGAATCCGCAGAATCTTCCTCTGACTCTCTAGCACGGCTATGGCGTCGCATGCTGGGACTGCCGACATGCTGCACAGTGGAGCCGCCGACGGTCTGGGAAGGAGACCTGTCCACGTGACGAAGGTGCATCTCTCCTAGCTGCTGCGACAAGGCTGGGTCTATGCCTGCAGCGTCCTTGTATCTTTGCAATTCCGCGCGTGCCTGGTCAACTGCAAGCTTGGCATTATCGTTAGACAACCTGTGCATTTCCACGCATGCCAATGCATACGGCCGCTCTAGGTGATCGTACCTCGCTATGATCAAAGTCACCACTGCAGCAAAGTCTACTGACCTGTCTTGCGCGCGCATTGCCATCGCCCGCGTATTGTGCACATCACGTGGTGGTGAGAAATTACCATCTCCGTTGCCTTCTACCGCCTGCTCATTGTCCGCCATCTCTCTGTCTCTGTGTGTGTGTGTGTGTGTTCACAACTGATTCTCACACGGTGACACAGGCACTACCACAACACCGCAATGCGATGTATACTTGGCAAGAAGCTGCGCTGCACAAAGAAGATTGTCATGCGTCTGCAAAGGCACACACAATCGATCCTCTTAAGAAGATATTCACCATTTGCTTCTCATGGTCGGAGCTCTCCCCGCACATGAGATGACATCTTCGAGTGGGGTTCGTGGAGGTGTTGCTCATTTATTCCTTATTTATTTCGTCCTGACGGAGGGGGGGAAGGGGAGTGGAGAGGTTCACTTTGGGAGATGGGGTGGGGCCCAAAATCTCTATTGTTGGTTTACACGGCCCGTGGACTGTTACCGTTCCCAATATTGGCCGAAAATGGAAAATCACAGGATATCGGCCGTACATGGAAAACCACAGGCAATCATGATCCTCTGACGAAGCTGAAGTAGGAAAACCACAACGTCGAATGACAGAGCAATCGAAGATACCTCTGACAACACGCAGAAGTTTTGACGTTCACAGCTAAGCATGTACTCCATGACATTTGAGTGACACACAGCGCACGTTCGTGACACAAAGACACGACTCTCTCTCTCTCTCTCTCTCTCTCTCTCTCTCTCTCTCTCTCTTGCCGTCTCGAGTGTCGTCTCAGTCGGGTGGTGGTTAAAGAGGTAGATGTAGCACTGCTGTGGGAGTCGCTGAATCAGGAAAACTCAACCGTGACAAGTAACAACACCTCGGCAGTTGCTGTGCAGTGCTTGACGTTGATGATCCGCCGTGAAGATTAATTTGACATAGACGATGAGGACTGCTCTGAGTCAGAGGACCGCCGACGTCGTTTGCTGGTGCTAGCTTTGGAGAAACTGAGCAATGCACTGGCTAGCAGTGCGTAGCTATCACCCATCTTCTCGATGTATTTGTCATTCTGCCTGTCACGGGATGTGATATCCTCCCGCATAACAGTGCACGTTCGGTCTGTCATCTCCATGTGTGCAGCAAGTTCACGGGCTGCCAGATCCATCAACGTGCCACAATGGAGCTCTGTGCACACCTTGCTCATCCTTCCCTGCTCCGCTGCAGCTTCTCAGAGTGCATTTGTGTTCTCCCTCATGGCGTTCGTCACGACGTGCAGACTTTGCTCCCTCACGTTCACATTGGTCCTGCGTCTGTTGGGAGGAGTAGAACCAGTAGCTGATGTGAGGTTGGAACATTCACTAGTGGAACCCCCCCTGCTACCACCCGCGTTATTCTGTGCTGCCCCCTGCGCATGCGGCGCTTCTCTTCTTCCACCATTGTCCCGCTCCCTCTGCATGCGCCGGAACTTCCTCCTCCCCCGGATCGACGACGCGATCCGGGTACACGGTTCCTCACGTTGTAAGATTCGAGGATATCAAACCAATTCTTCCTCAAATTGAAATAAAGGTTTGCGGCAGCCCTTTCTTTTGGGGTCATTGTCCAATAACTTTGTCTACCACTCCTCGTATCATTGTCGACAACTCGGCTGTACCATCTCTTCACGGTGTTCCACCTCCTTTTGCATTCAATGGCCGATCTGTTCCAATTTGCGCGCCGCACATCAGCTTTGATTTCTTCCCACACCTTTGTAGGGTCTTTCCCATTGCCCTTCACCTCCGAATCAAGAGCTCTTGCTGCCAACTGCTCCGACTTTGCTTGCAAGAAGACAACAGTCTCGTCTTCTCCCCAACGGCTCGAAGTAGCCCGTTTTGCAGGGACATCTTCTGTGTTCTGCTTGTCTACACGGGCAGGAGACGGCACAGCACCGCCAGCTGTTCCTGCACTGGCGGCGGCAGGTGGTGCTGCGACACCTGGCATAGCTTCAGCAGCAGCGACATTACCACAGGGCGGCGCAACACCACCAACAGCCACAGCCTCAGCGGCCGGTCTTGAACCACCACCTGTCAATGCACAACCAGCCGCCAAATCCTCAACGCCTGGCACACCACAACCTCTTGTCAAAGCACCACCTTCCAATGCACGAGCAGCCCCTACAACACCACCGACTGCCACAGCGCCTGTTGGTGGCAGGACATGGACAGCAGGAACAACCCTCACGGAAGGCACAGCAATAGCCGCTACCGTGGCAGTGCCAGCTGCCAGGGCACCGGCAAGCGGCTCGCTGATGGCTCCTTGCATGCAGCTCTGCACACCGTCGTTAGCCTCGCTGCGCAATGGAAACTCAGCAGTCCATGCTTGGTTCCTGCCCTGTTGTGTGTCGCTGTTTGCATGTTCTGCAACTGCATCCATGACAGGATCACCAGCAGCGCAGATGCCACGATCTCCCAGCTTCTCCCATTCTAGAAGACCGGTGAGGTGACCGCCATGACGGACAAGTTCAACGCTGGCATCTTGCGCGTACGGGAAAGCAGTGGCGGACGCAGGAGGGGAGATGCATGGCGTCCACATCGGGAGCGAAACTCCCTGTGATGGTTGCTGGGCATGACTGGAACAAGGCTGCCGAAAATACTGTCATGATCGCATATCCATAGGAAGTCCCACAGGGGGGGCAGGCATGCCTCCATTACTGCCAACTGTCCGGGTAGTGCCTTGCGCCGCGGAAGCGGTCCTCGAGACAGCGCGGTCAGCAGGACGGGAATATGTCATGGGGCTGCACGGTGGTTGCAAGCCCCTCTCACCGTCCAAACGTGCTTCGGCCTCCCCATGATGAAGCGGAGGTCCAGTACGTGCACGTGGTATGCTGCACCCAGAGCGGAAGCAATCATTGGACTTGCTTGATGAGCTGCCGACGCCTTGGAACGACGCTACATAGTCAGGGGTGACAACTGAATCGTTCAACCCACTCCAAAGCATCCCGAGGTCCTCCCCGGTGGACAGATCGACGTGCTTGCAGTCCACAACCGAACAGATCCACCAGGCGCCTATGCATGGTCACAGCCACTGTCCGTGAATGATGACCGTCCGACAGTAGTAGTACATGCAGGATTTGCCACTGAAGGTACCACCAAGGGAAGAGACGTGGATTTTGCACAAGTAGCGCGCATAAACAGCTCCAGTCTCAGTGCTTCCATGCACTCCTCGTTTGCGTCTCCCCCCAACACCATGGAAGGTTGCACATACGACGCGCCTTCTTGCACACCACCAGCGCCTGGTAAACAACCACCGCCAACTCCATGAGCACGTTCTGAATTACCTCCTTTATCCATGGCTCCTCGACTGCCACCGACGTCACGCGGCGGACTTGATCCGACCACAATTCGCCAAACGGAGCAAAGGCATTGCCTTCACTTCCAAAACGCAGACGTGGTCGTGCTCTCACGATAACGACGAGAGTGAGAGCACAATAACGACGAGCGCAAGAACACGATAATAACGACGAGCCCAAGAACACGATAACAACGACCGCACGCGTAACCTGAGCTGCGCACAAGAACACGTGAACAAACGTGATGCATGGCAACCGAAGACACTCCTCATCATATTCTTCCCAAACCAACGAGCACTACGCACGTCTATCGCTCGGAAGCACCACGGAAGCCCTAGTGGCATTGCACCCCCGCATGGCGGGCTCTCGACAACGGCCATCAAAAACTGGATGCAACGGGCTGTCGTTCCCACGTCCTTCCCGAGAGAGAGAGAGAGAGACTGCAGATGTAGCCGCTGATACCGGACTTCTAGCTCCTATGTTCTGCGAAAACGATAGATGACCCTCAACTAACGACCTGGTCGACCTGCAGACGTAGACGTTAGGAGTGCCAACTACAACGTAGTGGTTTCTAGGATGCCGTGAACATGGCCGTTCTTGTCATCCTCCATGCCATCCACTCCAAACTCCTGTCACCCACTGCACTGCGTCATCATCTACCCATCCACAATCTCGGCCACAATTGAATCAGGGGGATTGCAGGTGTAGCCGTTCAATCGTCATCCGTGTTCCTGCTGCGGAAATGGCAGACAACAGTCAACTGAGGACCTGCAGCCGTAGCCATCAGAAGTCCATGGGCGCATAAATTGCCGGTTTTGGGACATGGTGTAAGGGACATGGCCGTTCTTCCAGTCCTCCATGACCCGAAATCATCGTCATCATCATCATAATCGACCTGTCCAAAATCTCACAGGCAGGTGATACAGGATGGGGTACGCGGACGGTAACTGCAAAAAAAAAAACAAAATCAAGAACCACCAATATATATATAGCCTCCTGATGAGTCGGTGAAACTCGGACGAAACAGTTTGTCACAGCCCCTCGTTTGTTGTCCTCTTCTCCCTCTCTGCCTACGGTTTACCGGGCAGTTCTATTTGATGATATATATCCAAAACAGAGGTATAGACATATATACATGTATACAACCAAAGCAGTGTGCTGCGTGCGCATATGTGTGTGTGTGTGTTTGTGTGTGTGTGTGTGTGTGTGTGTGTGTGTGTGTGTGAGAGAGAGAGAGAGAGAGAGAGAGAGAGAGCAGACATAGCCGTTGCGACCTGGTCCTGGACTGGCCTGCAGGCAGGTGATACAGGACGGGGAAGGTGGACGGCGACAGATAACTGGAAAAAAAAAAAAACGAAATCAGAAAACAACCGATATATATATCCACAACATAGGTATATACATATATCCATGTATACAACCAATGCAGCGCGCTGCGCGCTGTCGGAGGGCGCGGTGTCCCGGCCCTCCTCTGTGTACCAAGTCCCTACTTGGTACTACCCTTAGTTTAGTGCTGCGATCTGTAGCTACTCCCGAAACACTGTGACGCTTGGTACCTGGGCTATAGTATGATGTGGACCAGTCC
>BFEA01000547.1:637671-650071 GCA_003427395.1 Chara braunii | reverse complement strand
CCATCATGACTTCTGAAGGTACTGTTGAGGAAGCAAGGAGGACCGTTGGCAGCCAACCGTGAGCGTTTTGCCTCTGAACAGGAACACCTCACTTTATCCTGGCATTCAACAATCAGTTATTATTAGTGATCAGTTTAGTAATCAGTTTTTCAGCAATCAGTTTCCTGCGGTCAATTTGGCAGCCACTCAGGGATCATCTAGTCAGTTTGTACGCGCAGGAGTACTCATGAGCACAATTCAGTCTGCTCCGGTCAGTGAGTCAGTACTGGCCAGCCTCAATCGAATCTCATGCAAAGAGGCATTCCATTATCGGTATGTTAGTGCCATTGGTTTCAGGCAGGGAGATCTGTCAATCTTCGTTGTCCAGACCACTTTCGCTGATGGCACCATCCACGATCTGAGGCCTTACCTGAAGAAGGGCAAGGAGACTCGTGAGCTTTTTGATCCAGTCTGGATCTCAACCACTGAATACCTTGAGCAGAGAGAGAGGGAGCTTGATGAGAGTGGCACTCCGTTGATTCGCAGCTTTGGGCTGATGCTTTATACTGACTATCCTAGGCCTCCGGTCCCTTCTCTTCTCATTGATGGCACGAGTTGGCTGGATGTGATTGGTATGGCAAAGAGGTATATCTCTCCTGCGGTGATCGACATTGAGGCGTTGATAGAGCCCACCGAGTACCCCTACCTCAGAGGAGGAGTCTTTTCAGTGGATGGACTGCCTACTTTGTGGGAGGAGTTTTGCTCCATGGTTGATTACCGTGTCATGTGCCTTGGATGGTCGTGTTCAGAGCTTGCTGGCTACAAGTGGCTTTTTGTTACGAGGCCTCAGTCTCAGATTGTACGTGGGCGTGGGTCTCGACACCAGAGAGGAGTAGTGAAAAAAGATTGAGAGATGGACCTGAGGGATGAGTGAGGACTCTTGAGAGGTGCTGACCACGCTCGTTTATGTGTACTTTCTGAGATTTATTCTTCCCTCACTCGATTGCTTCTGTTTGCTCGAGTCAGTCAGCCTTGTTTTTTTTTTTTTCTGCATTATTCTTGCTTGATGATTGCCATTGTGGACGTTTTGTCACAGTTCTCAAAACCAGATTGACATAATTGATGCATGCATAGCACCCCATAATTTTATGATTATTGTTTGTATTAATTCTCTGCTGTTCCGAATCAAAATAAAAGATTCCTAAGATCGGGGACCGGCGAAGATCGCAATTGAAGGGTCTCGCTCGAAGCCGGACGGACACAACAGGAAGGGATTTGCATTATTTAAATTATTTTATTTATTGTAATCACGTACAAAATCATGCGTGACAACCTGTTGGCTTTCCGGTTGCCCTGAGAAGCTCGACTGGAAAAAGTGCGGCAGCGCGCGCCCTTGTGTGTGTGTGTGTGTGTGTGTGTGTGTGTGAGAGAGAGAGAGAGAGAGAGAGAGAGAGAGAGAGAGAGAGAGAGAGAGAGAGCAGGCATAGCCATTGCCACCTAGTCGTGGACTGACCCGCTTCAAAATTGAACGACATATGCGCAGGTATGACCACCTGCCGAGTCTGTCGATGGCATTGACCACGCAGACACATTCGTGCCCGGGCCCGTCCACAAAAGACGGGCCTTTCCAGTGGTCCACCACGACTTCCGTGTCGAATTCCTCCCAACTCCTTCATGAGTACACTTCATCATCCTCCGCTGCAGAACGTCGCACATCTCAATGCGCCGACGTGCGTCATCATCACACATTCAATGGCGGAGTGACATGGGAAATCCGCCGCACTGCTCTTCAGCGATTGAAGGTGGAGTGCTACACCGGGAGTGAGGTCCCACTAGCAAAGAGAAGTGCATCCCTAGCCCTGAATCTGGATGTGTTTAATCCAGAGATGCAGAAAAGCAGTCCAATCTCAATTTCCAGCACCTCCCCCCAAACATGTCCACATTCAGGCGTTTCATTCCAATCGTCCTTGCTAGTGGGACTTTCCCGCTGGATTCGAATGTGTTCCCATCGCACATTTAGTCTTCACCGTCCGCCACGACGCAGGGCGAACAGCGTGATGAGCCATCGGAAAAAGCTGCGATTATTCTTCGCCGTCCACATTCAGGCGTTTCAGTCCAATCGTCCTTGCTAGTGGGACTTTCCCGCTGGATTCGAATGTGTTCCCATCGCACGTTTAGTCTTTGCCGTCCGCCACGACGCTGGGCGAACAGTGTGATGAGCCATCGGAAAAAGCGGCGACAGACTCCCGCCACGGAAAACGGCGGAACATCGTCGTGGTGCAGATACATTGCAGTCCTCCCCCACGAATTCGAAAGTGAAGCAAGTGGCATTTTGAAACCACAGCGTGTGCATGCCGACCACCGCCACACTGCGACCCACAGCAGACGCTCCACCACCGCTTCTCCCTCAAACGACAATGTCAGCCCATGCCATGCCGTCTATGGCGGCCGTCCATGATGGCTGGAATGGCGCCGTCTATCGTAGCACGACCGACCTACGCCAATACACACTTCGGCCTCACGTCACATTCACCCCATAGTCACCGTATACAACCGCCCACAGCGGTGCCTGCAGTAACTGTAATCATAATTCACTGCCACCTGATTGTCACCCCAACTCACTGACAAAGACAGGCGATCGGACCCTCCGAACCACCGCATTATTCTGCCTCTGCCTTACCTAAAGGACGGGCAACATTTTCATATTTTATGAACCGCCTTAGCATGCAGACGCCATCTGTGCCTCCGAGGGGTTTCGGTTTCTCACATACCCCACACCATGCAAGGAACCAAAACCCCCTGAACACTGATCGCAAATATCACACAAATCCTTCAACCAATGAAAGACGCCGTTTAAATCTCTATTTTATGCGCCGTTCGAATGTCTTTTCCTGGCCCTCTGATCATCTGCACTCCACGGCCAGATGGAACGTCACATAGTGCGACATAGGGCCAAGCAAAACTTTCCGGTCCGCTAATGGGACTTGGCTCCAGGAATGGCCCCAGTTGTTCCAGAATGAAGAAACGAACCAATACTGCCAGCACCTGTTGTTCGCCCTGGTGGAAACTAAGAAAGTGGAAGTTTCTGGTTTTCTTTTTTTTTTTTGCAAAATCAGTCTTTCCATTTATTGTAACAGTTCCAACCAAGGTCGGGAACCTCACAATTCAACCCGGAGTTATCCTGGCAGCAATAGCCAGTTTAGCTTACGAGCCAGATGCTAGCCAAATTCCATTTAATCTAAACACAAGGCAAAGGCCAAGAAATATCAAGGAACAAAAATGACCAACACGAGACCGTTGTCCTGAAATCCTAGATCCTCAAAAAGAGAGCCACAGGCCAATAACGCCAAACAAGCCAAAAAATTAACTAAAAAAGCCACTGGCCCAAAAACCGAACAACCCACAAACCACTCCTACATATTACCACCTAACTAACTATTATGCTTATACCTATATCTACCTCTGCCTAACACGGCAGACCGGACAAGTTGGACCGAATGGCTGTAACGTGTGCTCCCTCCTCAAGCCAGGTTCCCCCGCCTTCCTCCTGTGGAAACAAGAACCGAGCGACCGGGTTCATAGTGAATCTACTTAACCAGAAGCACTCTGCCATGACAAGCTTACCATTCTCCACCTTTGCCAATTTGCCACCTACGGCCCAGGTTTCCCCAAACCACCTTGACGGACTTCCCTGACTTTTCCTTCTCCAATATGCCTGGATCAGTCGCGTAATGAAGTTTTAAACATTCCTCTTATCTCTTTATTCGCCATTTCCCTGTTTGTGAAGGTTCGCAGGTTCCTTTCCTTCCAAATCACATCGCAACCGACCGCTCGAGTAGCTTGAGCGACATAGCCCCAACCCTTATCAAGGTCGAGGGCGTCAGGAAGACTGCCCAAGAGAACCGATTCCCGATCCCAAGTTACCTTCCTATTTGAGAATTCCTCCTAGAAAACACGCCACCATTCCCAAATTCGACTAGATGCAGGATAGTCTGGTTGGGTGGTGGATTCGAAAGCCCAGTGACATCTCTTGCAAGTAAGCTCAATCTTGAGGCCCCTGTGACGCCCAACCTCACGCCCAGCGCGACTGCCTGATCGGAGTGCGATGGGGGCCAGGAAGTGCGCAAAAGGGTGTGTGCCAAGGATTTTAGGAAAGTGGGCGTGGAGTCCCAGGTTAGAACTGAGATCTCCTGTGACAAGTTTCGGGGGTGAAAGCGCAAAAAGGGTACGTGCAGGTCGTGTCTGGCGCTCTTTGCCCTTGGAAGGCTGAAGGCGGTCCGCCTCTCGGGGTTTGTGCATAGAAGAGAGGCCGCAAATGTTGTGCAGCATAGGGCAGATGGTACGCACAGTGCATATCAGACTAAAGATCCCGGGGTACTCTTCCGTAATCACAATGCCGACAGGTCTAAACACTCTCGCATTTCGAACGAAATCAATCAACATTGCCCCTCACAACGAACTTCCAATTTCGTCAGCTTAAAACCCAGGAGATTACCATCGCCTCTGGTTTCGCCTTCAGGGTCGGTCACGTGGTTTGGCCAGTTGTCGGTGCTGCTCGAACAAGCTTCGGATTCCGTCGAGGCGGGCCGTAAGCGGAGGCTGTGCAATCGGTGCTCAGCTTCGGTTCGAGTTTGTTGGGTAGTTCCCGAACCCCGGCGCGCCCGGTGATGCTGACAACCCTCGCACGGCGGGCTGGGCCAATAGCGAGCTATGGAATTCCACGATACCACTGTGAGTTGGTGAAATGGGAGGAGGAGATGGAAGGGAGGGAAACGGGTAGTGATAACAACGAAACCCGAGGATATGTAATATCAAGTATTGTCCGTATCCGGGTAGTCTGGGCCTCGAGGGTCGCTGGTTATAGCCCAATGGAAATCCCCCGCGCACAGTCGATCATGCTCCGTCAAATAGGGAAATTCCGGGTTTCTCAGGTTTCCCCGTAGTCCAAGCTGTTCACCTTCCCAATACTCGCGATATTTGGGGTCCCGCAGGTTCTCGTAGCCGGACGCCCAAGAGGGAGATCTCGCAGCCGTATCCGTTTTGTAAGCTGAATCCCACGCATCCTTTCACGGGGTTAAGCTGACTTACGCAGACGACGCGTACGTGGCGACTCGGCTTTCTCGAGATCGCGAACGTACGCGCGCGCGCACGTAAGGAACATCCAATTGTGTGTTCCGTGTGCCAGTCGCGTTCAGCATAAGTGCAAATATCCTACCAATCACTACATGCCATACATGTGACGCAAAAGAAGGGAAGAGGGAGCAGGACAATCAACTCATCACAACACTCCTGCATGTTTAACGACTAAACCCTAGACATCCAAATCGAGCAATTCCAATCAGATTTGAGCATATAGCTCACGCATGTGATCATTGGGCAGAGACGAAACAAGCATCGTAAAACAGATTGGAAATTCGAAAAGATCGCTAATAAAAAGGAATTTACATTTATTTCATGCATACATATCAAGTTAAACAACAAGGAAAATCTGAGACGATGCATAAGAGAAGTCCAAAAGAGAAGGGCCGTGATAAAGAAATGGGCCTTACAAGGATCCAGAATTATACAGATGAACAAAGGAAGTAGAAACAACGAAAAAGAACCTTATCCCGCACCCGCGCAACCTCTCTCTCTTTCTCTCCCTCTCTCTCTCTCTCTCTCTCTCTCTCTCTCTCTCTCTCTCTCTCTCTCTGCTGTCGATGCGGGCAGTCCGTCGCCTCGCATCAACACTCACGATACCGGCAGTCCGTCGCCTCGTATCAACGCGGAGTTGTCACCTCGCTTGGTTCGAGCATGCAAGCCAGGTTCGCCCGTGCGCCACAGTCCGTCGCGGTCCCGCACGTTAACCCCGCGTACCCGACACCAGCTCGTTGGATCGCCCGACTCTCATAATCACTCACCTTCCAAACTTTGCTCGTTAGCCGACCCTCACTGATCGCGCTAACCTCGAAATTCTTAGAAAGCCAACTAATCGCGCGTGCGAAATTTATAGCATGCATGCCTGCACGAAAGGTACGGGATTAAGCCCAGGTGGACAAGAAAGGAAGAGAGGAAGTGCCTACGTCTGCATGGCCAGGTCGCGGCGTGGGGTTCGTAGCCACACTCCACGCATCGATCCGGTCATGCAGGCGCCAATTAGAACAAAGTATATGAGACGAGAAAGAAGAAGAAGAAGGCGGGCAACATATGGAAACCAAGAAAGAAGAAAGATTACAGATACGATCGTGCCCGCCAAAAGCGACAGTTGCACAAGATTAAAGGCGCGATCTAGTCAGAGCCAAGTTCCCAGTGCAGCAAGATGAGCGCAGACGTGGCGCAACAAAATTCAGAGTACCTAAATTCCTATCCTAAGTGTTAGTTGCACAGGGAAATTTTGAAAAAGCAGAAAAGAAAAACAATTCCGCGAGCTCGTGGGGGCTCGACATTAGTTGAAAATGCAAAACGAGATTCCCCCGCGATGATCGCGCCAAACACAGTAGAACAAGAAAGAAGCTATGGTGCAGTTATTTCTTGTGCGCCGTCATGGCGCGACCATCGAACCGTCGGTACGAGATTTTCCCGACATCGATTTGACAACTTTCAACAGAAAACGGAAAGAAACGAGGGCATCCGTGCAACTAGCTCGCCCGACCCATCTTTCCACGGCTCACCCCTTCGACCTGTCGTATTCCCCCCTGGCAGCCTCGCGCAGAAAGTCGCGCGGTTACAGAAAGTAGTTCGTCACATATGTGACGCCTAGGGGGTTCCAATCTTGAGCAAGCTCCTGCCACTTGTCTGTACCGCGGCCCGTTGACTGGTTTCGACTCTCTCCATGGAGTAATCTCTTCGGTCTTAGCAACCTTTGTCGGACGGTGCAGTCGTGTCAATCCGTCCGCGTTTCTGTGTCGCTCCGTCTTCCGATGGATGATGTCGAAAACGTAGTCTTGCAGTCGTACTGCCCAACATCCAATCATGCCCGTGTAATTAGTGAACTTCTTGAGAGCCAGCAAGGCTCGTGATCCGTGACGAGGAGAAACTTCTGTCCGTACAGATACAAATGGAAGTGCTGAAGTCCCCAAACCACCGTGTACCATTCTCCTTGCGGAGCCGAATCGTTCCTCCTCTCGTCCGATACAGTACGAGATGTGTACTCAATGACGTGTTCGCGACCGTCGTTCCCCTTTTGCACCAGGATAGCGGAGATTGCCTCAGGCTGCCAATCTGTGATGAGTATAAATTGCTTGGCCAGGTCCGGCGGAATCAAAATAGGCGCTGTAGCTAGTGCCCCCTTCAAAGTACTGAAGGCCTGCTCACACTCCGCGTCCCAGCTGAGGGGCTGGTCCTTCCGTAGCAAGTTCGTTAGAGGCCGTGCGATAGCGGCAAAGCCCTTGATAAATCGACGATAGTACGAAGCCAGCCCCAGAAAGGCTCGTTGCGTTAGCGATGTGGGGGTCGGGGCGTCCCGTATGACCGCGACTTTTCTCCAATTGGGCCTCAAGCCTCCTCGAGTTACCACGTAGCCCAGGAACGAGATCTCATAAAGGAAAAACTCGCTCTTTTCCAGCGCAATCTTGAATCCAGCGTCCCGTAGGGCTCCCAGTGTCCATTTGATATGCTGTGCGTGCCCGTGGAACGATTCTGAATAGACCAGGATATCGTCCATATACACAATGACGCAAAAACTGATCATCCCCTGAGTCAGTCGAGTCTTGTTGACGAAGTTTTGAAATGTTACATTCATCGCTCTCTGAAACGTAGCCGGCGCATTGCAGATCCCCATCGGGCATCGGACCCACTGGCAGGTGCCTTCAAACAGGACAAAAGCCGTCTTGGGCCGATCCTCCTCTTTAACTAGGATGTGATGGAACCCATGACGAATATCAAACTTGCTAAAATAATTAGCATACCCAATCGCGTCAATCAAATCGACAATGCGGGGAAGGGGATACACATCCTTGATCGTGATATCATTTAGTTTGTGATAATCGATGCAAATGCGAATCGACCCGTTTTTCTTCGGTACTAGGACTACGGGGAATGACCATGGTCCCGTGGCTGGTTCAATCCATCCGTTAGTTTCGGATTCCCTAATGCTTTGTAAGGCTGTCTTTCGTTCCGCGAGGGAATATCGGTATGGTTTACAGTGGATCGGAGGATGATTTTCGGTTTGAATCTCATGTTGAATGACTAACGGTAGTTCGATATCCGTGTCCGTCACGCTGATCGCTCCCTGATATTCCTTCAAAATTTCGGCGATTAGATGGTGAATCTCGTTGTGCACGTAATGTGGCACGTGCAACTCGTAGGGTTGGCCTAGTATTTGGATAGTAATTTGCTGTGTCGATTCCGCCACCGTTCCCGGGCGGGGGCACAAAAATGAATGAATTGTCCGATCGCCAGGAGAACACCGTGGCCATCATTTGGGCATCTTCCTCCCGGATCGCCACGTGTTTCTCCGGGGTTATCCCGTCGCAGACATCCTGCCATCGTACGTTATTTTTCAGGATCTTGATCCCGAGATCGTGAGGCCCCGTGTCACGTCGCGCAGGGGGTTCCAAAGCTTTGCCTTCGGCCCCTAATCTTAGCAATCTTATCTCTTTTCTCGAAGTCAACAAGGAACAGGGTAGCTCCGTAATATCACAAAAGGCTCTCTTATCCCTGAATCTCGCAAGCAGTGGAGTGGTGCCCTCGTATAAGGTCCGAGGGGGTTCCAAAGAATCGGCCATCCGGGAAATTTGCATAAGCGGTTCGCCCGAAATTAATGCGCGTGTTCTCTGGATGTTTCCTTCCGTGAGTTTGGATGTTTTCGTGGTTGCTTGTCGAATCGGATAGCGGACGCGTTGCTGCACTAACTCCCAAATTACTAACCCGTCTTCGTCGCTATTATTGGTGTCACTCGAGAGGTTTGGCTCCTCTGTCTGGTGATCACTTCGTTCCGCAAGTTTCTTCCAAGCGATCATTCGGAGAGCTCCTCCGGGCACCGGAGGCGTTTTTTGGGTTGCCTCTGCCACCGTTCTGAGAGTCAATCTCATAGGGATGGCGTATGGTTTCCCTCCCGTATTCCGAAGGACAATCGATCGTTTTTCGAAGTCTAGGTTGGCCCGCAGCGCCGTGAGAACAGGTAGTCCCAAAAGAACGTCATACGTGCTTACATCTAATACCACGACATCTCCCAGGGCATGTACCTTTCCCAATCGAAACGCCACGTTGGTCATTCGTCCCACTGTCTTTATTTTTTCTTCATCCGTAGAGACGAGATGATCCCTCTCTGTCAGCATGATCAAATTTTTTCTTCTTCCCGCTCTTTCTACTACCCTTTGCAAGATGGCCAAGACGGAGGCTCCTGAGTCGATGATGGCATTGTACGGGATTCCCCAGACGTTGATGTCACATTCGGCGGATTTCCACGAGATTGCTTTGCTCCGCAGGAAGTGATAATCTTTTTGTATTAGTCCCAATCGTATAGGTTTCGACGTACTGGCAGGGTTCGGGTTGTCGTCTTGGGCAGGGGCTTTTCCTTTCGTGTTCGCCGTTCTCGCAAGAGCAAATTCTTTTCTGTTCGCCTTGCAGTGTTGCAACATGCGCTCGTTAGCCTGTTCCGAAATGGATAACAGATGTCCGATCAGGAGGGGAATGCAGTGATCCAAAGCGCGGACGACGTTTAGAACATCTATTTCCCCCGTGACGAAGGTGGGTCCTCTGGATTCCATTTCCCTTGGAGAGGGTCTCCGTTCCGCCACCTCTCGCTGTTCATGGGCGGGTGTAATGGTTCATTCCCAACCCCGGATATCCTAATGTCACGTATTGGTCTAGAGGAATAAGCTTTGCAGCTTCTTCAGTAGTGGCTAACGTACTCCCTCCTTCCATTTATTCCAACTCTTCGTGGCCCATTAGCGATGGGTGTCGTGGCCACTGGTGTACCTCCGACTCGAGCTTGCGCGGGTCGATGGGGGAAGCCTCGAGCTATGTAACCAGGCTGGTGACACGTGTAGCAAACACTCGGGTTGTCTGCTGCGCCGCCTATTGCTGGAGCCAGGGCCAATCCGGGCTGTATCGGCGCGGCTCTTACGGCAATGGGACTCATCGATCTCATCAACGACTCTATCCTAGCGTTGTGCTCACGCTGCTCCTTTTTGCTTTCCTCTATCAAGGTAACCAATGTTTTGGTCAGCTCTAATATCGCAGTCGATTCACTTGATCGTGTAGGACTTTCGAGCGGGGGCTGGGGAGCAGTCATCACAGGAACAGGTACCCCTGTGATTGCGTTAGGAGTCGATCGTTTAGGTATGATTTGCTCGAGATATGTGACAGGACCCGACACGAATCCCATGTTTTCGAATTTGTTTTGTAGCGCGGTCAGTTTTGCTTTGGCTCTGGCTAATTCAGACGAATCTCCCTCCCTAGGGTAGTCTTCTCCTTCCAGGAAGCTTGTGGCGCCATGATCTGTTGCAGTGTGTGGTTAAAGGGGGAGAACTGTTTCCGCAGTTTCACCCTCATTGTCCTACTGCGGAGCCCGTCAATAAACAAATCTCTCCCTACCTGTTCTCCTCGCTCGGTTTTAACAAACATTCGTTAGAACCGATTGCGATATTCAGTGACGGATTCGAGTGGTTTTTGGACTCGATCCTTGATCATGAAAAGAGCTTGTTCTGGATGAATGTAATCGAAACGATTCAAAAAGTCCTGTTCGAATGTCGGAAGATCGGTCCAAACGTATGTGTTGAACCAATGATGCGCATCCCCTCCCAATCGGGCGGGGATATTGATTCGCGCTTCATCATTGTCGTACTGCTGCGCACGGAGCGTGGCCAGCCACGCTCCAGCGAGATAATGCGCAGGATCGAAAAGGTAGAGATCGGGTGGGGCCACAGGTGCCCAAGACCGTGGTGCTGGTGCCTGATTGGGTTGGTTTGGATTTTGCTGGTTGGCGTTCCTGTTGATTGCGTGCCGAGCAGCCGACCTGCTCCGGGTTACTATAGGGTCACGTCGTGGCGCGTTCCGCCGCCTGGGTCGCCCTTTGTTAGCCAGATCGTTCTACGCTACCTACCTTTTGGCCAATCCCGGGGCCTTGCCACGTATCGCTCCAATACCAACCTCACGCCCAACGCGACTTCCTGATCGGAGTGGGATGGGGCCCCGGAAGTGCAGAAAAGGGGGTGTGCCAAGGATTTTAGGCAAGTGGGCGTGAAGTCCCAAGTCAGAACTGAGATGTCCTGTGACAAGTTTTGGGGGTAAAAGAGCAAAAAGGGTACGTGCAGGTCGTGTTTGGCGCTCTTAGTCCTTAAAAGGATAAAGGTGGTCCGCCTCTCGGGGTTTGTGCATAGAAGAGAGGTCATAGATGTCGTGCAGCAGAGGGCACATGGTACGAGCAGTGCATCTCAGACTAAAGATCCGGGGGTACTCTTCCGTAATCACAATGTCGATAGGTCTAATCTCGGGGTACTCTTCCGCATTTCGAACGAAATCAATCAACATTGCCCCTAACAACAAACTTCGAATTTCGTCAGCTTAAAACCCAGGAGAATACCATGGCCTTTGGTTTCACCTTCGGGGCCGGTCGTGCGGTTCGGCAAGTTGTCGGCGCCGCTCGTAATAGGCTTCGGAATCCGCTGAGGAGATTGTCGGGTAGTTCCCGAAGTTCGTCGCGCCCGGTGATGCTGACAACCCTCGCACGGCGGGCTGGGCGAATAGCGAGCTATGGAATTCCACGGTACCACTGTGAGTTGGTGATATGGGAGAAGGAGATAGGAAGGGAGGGAAACGTGTAGTAATAACGGCAAAACCCGGGGATATGTAATATTGAGTATTGTCCGTATCTGGGTAGTCCGGGCCTCTAGGGTCGCTGGTTATAGCCCATTGGAAATCTCGATCATGCTCCGTCAAATAGGGGAATTCCGGGTTTCTCAGGTTTCCCCGTAGTCCAAGCTGTTCACCTTCCCAATACTCGCGATATTCCCGGTCCCTCAGGTTCTCGTAGTCGGACGCCCAAGAGGGAGATCTTGCAGCCATATCCGTTTCGTAAGCTGAATCCCACGCATCCTTTCACGGGGTTAAGGCTGACTTACGCAGACGACACGTACCTGGCGACTCGACTTTCTTGAGATCGCGACTGTACGCGCGCGCACACAAGGAACAGCCGATTGGTTCCGTGTGCCGGTCGCGTTCAGCATAAGTGCAAATATCCTACCAATCACTACATGCCATACATGTGACGCAAAAGGAGGGAAGAGGGAGCACGACAATCAACTCATCATAGCACTCCTGAATGTTTAACGACTAAACCCAGACATCCAAATTGAGCATATAGCTCACGGAGGTGATCATTGGGCAGAGATGAAACAAGCATCGTAAAACAGATTGGAAATCTGAAAAGATCGCATAAGAGACGATGCATAAGAGAAGTCCAATGTTATGACCCGGACCAATTGCGAAGTACAAATTC
>BFEA01000547.1:617298-629060 GCA_003427395.1 Chara braunii | reverse complement strand
CTTCTTCTTCCTCCTCCGCTGTCCTTCTCCTTCCCTAGCCAAGCGCGGCTTGCTGCTTGCTAGCGCAGCTCTCCAGCGCTGCTCCCAGCCGCTGCTCCAAATGCCGTGCTCCAAACTTGTGCGCCCAGCAAATGAGGCGGAGCCTCTGGCTCTGCCTGGATATGTACCGCACCGCRTGACTCTTCGGCTGTGCCTCTTGGCCTACCGGCCTCCCCACACTCCGGAGACTTCCCCTGCYRAGRGGCVGGAACATCATTGCAGATTYTGAAGTACCCCCGACAGGCCCTGGACTCCTACTAGTACCCCCCAGCCTACCGGACTGCTAAAAGTGCCAACTTTGTCTTTTTCTGCCCGACTTTCAAGTGCTTCAAGTTTCGGCCTTCTGGCCCTCAAGTACCCCATTTTGGRCTTACCGGCCTACTCGAGTGTTTTTCCGCTACCCACCGAGGGCCGCAGGGCCGCTATCGTCGCCACCTGAGTGTTTCCTGGCTGCAACCCTCAAATGCCACGCCACCGGTAAGTACCGGCCCTACCGGTCCTGCCCCCACATCCACGACCCCGACGGGGCCACACACACACTCAAGTCACTTAGACAGGCACGCAGCACACTCACACAGGTCAGCCAGCATTCAGACAGACATGCAGTCCAGCACACACACACACAAGCAGACTTAGCAGGCGGGGGAACTTAGTATGGCATGCATTCCACGGCAAGACTCAGAAATCGGCTGTCTGTTTCAGTCCGTGTGATGACAGGTCATAACACCAAAACAGAAGGGCCGTGATAAAGAAATCGGGCTTGTCAGGATCCAGAATTATACAGATGAACAAAGGAAGAAGAAACAACGAAAAAGAACCTTATCTCGCACCCGCGCAACCTCTCTCTCTCTCTCTCTCTCTCTCTCTCTCTCTCTCTCTCTCTCTCTCTCTCTCTCTCTTTCTCTGCTCCCGATGCGGGCAGTCCATCACCTCGCATCAACACTCATGATACCGACAGTCCGTCGCCGCGTATCAACGCAGAGTTGTCACCCCGCTTGGTTCGAGCATGCAAGCCAGGTTGGCCCGTGCGCCCCAGTCCGTCGCGGCCCCGCACGTCAACCCTGCATACTCGACACCAGCTCGTGGGCTCGCCCAACTCTCATACTCACTCACCTTCCAAACTTGCTCGTTAGCCGACCGTCACTGATCGCGCTAACCTCAAAATTCTTAGAAAGCCAACTAATCGCGCGTGCAAAATTTATAGCATGCATGCCTGCGCGAAAGGTACGGGATTAAGCCCAGGTGGACAAGAAAGGAAGAGAGGAAGTGCCTACGTCTGCATGGCCAGGTCGAGGCGTGGGGGTTGTAGCCACACTCCACGCATCGATCCGGTCATGCAGGCGCTTCGGCCAATTAGAACACAGTATATGAGACGAGGAAGAAGAAGAAAAAGGCGGGCAACATATGGAAACCAAGAAAGAAGAAAGATTACAGTTACGATCGTGCCCGCCAAAAGCGACAGTTGCACAAGATTAAAGGCGCGATCTAGTCAGAGCCCAGTTCCCAGTGCAGCAGGATGCGCGCAGACGCGGCACAACAAAATTCAGAGTAATTCAAAAACGATATTCCCGCGCCAAAATTTGCAGTGCTCACAACAGAACAAGAAAGAAGCTATGGGACAGTTATTTCTTGCGCCCGTCATGGTGCGACCATCGAACCGTTTCCCGACATCGATCCGACAACTTTCAACAGAAAACGAAAAGAAATGAGGGCATCCATGCAACTAGCCCGCCCGACCCATCTTTCCACGACTCATCCCTTCGACCTGTCGTATTGCCCCCCCTGGCAGCCTCGCACAGAAAGTCGCGTGGTTACAGAAAGTAGTTCGTCACACCCCTTTGTGCGAAATTTACTGCAGAGGGAGTAGCCAGGAGAGATAAGAGCCAAAGATTTGCTGCTAATCGAAGACTTGGGGCTGATGCAAGTTGTTTCCAGCAGCGAGTGACATCTTTTTCAATCTTTTGGCTGTCAAGAGTTGTTTCCACCTTTTCACAGCCACCTCCATTGGTGTACGTGGAGGTCTTAAGGTGTTGTAGCCCTGAGTAGTCATATAGCATAAAAGAGGTAAGTCTTCTCCTTCGAGGCCTTCCCCTTTCCATCCCCACATTTTGGGGTCCACTTTAAGGTCAGTGATAGCAATGTCGTGAGCAAAGACTTTAGAATTCCAGTTACCTTCCTCATCGCATATTTCCCAAACCCGGACCTGCGCCAGATTGGATGATAGTGGCGGGTGTGTTAGGCTTTCTAGGTCTATCAATTGACATGGTTTATCAGGTCTAGCTCCTGCCCAACACTGAAATTCTCTCTTGCCATTTTGCTCAAAGCGAGTCAGTTTCCAGGAGGGAGTGGAGACAATTGGTAGTTACACATACCATGTCCCCGGGGGGTCTACCCCTTCAGGGCTCATAATATCTTTCCACTGTAGTCGTATGGCCTCAAGTTCCACCAACCTTTCTTCAACAAACCAAACTGGTTCTAACACCTATCTCAATGCCGTCGAAGAGTGCCACCATCCTTCCAAAGGGTTCCACATATCTCCTATTCTCATAACCCCCCGTCCGGTCCAACTTCTTCCGAAGCTATTTCGTGAGGAATCGGCAGGGAAACTAGTTACCATCCTTTTTGCTGACAGCCAAATTTTCAAATAGAGGTTGAAGGAGGACTTCAATCTTCGTTGTTGGGGGCAACCGTGAATTTGGTTTGAGATGTTTCCAAGCATTCATGATTGCCTTCCAAAACCCTTGACTTAATCTAGCGGTTTTTATATGATGGCATTAGAAAGCAAGTCCACACTCCAGAAGGATGCACTAGGTTCCATTCGATAGTTAAGATAGCTTCTGCTAGTGCAATCCAGTGTGTCACTTCTGGTGAGATTATTGCTCTTACGGCCCATCGGGCTAGCATAGCCATACTCTTCGTTTGAGGATCGACCAGACTTAGGCCCCCTTCGTCTTTAGGGTACCACAACAGATCCCAAACGACTTTGGACAAAAATTCCTTGTCATAGGTAGCATAAAGTTTCCAGATGAATCTGGCAGCCCTTCTTCGTATTAACGAGCATAGGTGTCTTCCTAACGGTCTCACTGTGGCCACGAACCAAAGCAGGGCAAAAAGGGCACACTATTCAACACCAGCACTCTCCCATATATTGAAGGATGAGGGGCTTTGCACCAGGTAGCTGCACTCTGTTGCAGAAGAATGCCTTCGTAGTCGATCGTGCACGAGAGCAGTGACACCTGAACCCCTAAGAACCTCTCTGAGTTGTCCGCCTCGATTCTCTTGATGCCCCAGTTAACCACTGGGGAAAACCTATTGGGAAGGAAATATACAGATTTAGACCAGTTTACAGAAGCCTATGAAAGAACCGAGTATTCATCAAGACAAGATTTTAGTGCATTCATCAATATACTCAAGTTCTCTGAGATCGCAAAAAGATTATCTGCCAACGCTTTAACCTTACATTGCGTAGGGCCCGCTAAGCCCATTGATCGAGGAGTTAGATCTTATGTTGCATAAGAGATTTTCCATCTGGATTACAAATAGTAGGGGGGCTAGGGGGCACCCCTGGCGAAGGGAACCAGTAAGAGGAAAGGAGTGTGGAGAGATTACCATTAACCATCACAGGAACCGTGGATAGGGAGTAAAATTGTACGACCCAATTACACAGATTCTCACCAAATCCAATATGTCGCAGAGTGGTTAGGACGTACGTCCAATCAAGTCTGTCATAAGCCTTTTCAAGGTCGAGCATAAGGATGGAGACATCTGCTTGGGTACGTTCCACAACTTCTAGGGCTTTGATTGGTGTTATGATATTATGGTCTGGTGCAATCAGTGATGGAAGGTACTTACGTAAACACCTAGCGAAAACCTTTGCGAATAGCTTGTAAGATAAATAAGTACTGAGATTGGGCGCCAATTCCTAATCTCTGACCTATCCCCTTTTTTGTATAGCAAAGAAATGGTCCCGTTTCTCATCCCCACTGAAAGGTTACCTCCTAGTAACACCTGATTATAGATCTCAATCAGTCGGTCTTTGATTGTACCCCAAATAATTAGGTATACTTTGACTAGCAGGCCATCATCCCTTGGGGCTTTGCCTTTTTCCATGTAGCGCAAGGTGGCCTCTGCTTCCTCGGTTGTGATAGGGCGGTCCATATCCAATTGCCTTTGAATCGATTGTTTCACTATGAAGTGCGCCCAGTTATTAGAATTCTCGGCTAGATCCAGGGTGATATCTTCATTAGGGCGTCTGGTAGTCAGGATGTCCTGGTAGTAAAGTGCAGCATAAGAACAGAGTTGGAATTGATCCCGTGCAACGGGCAGATCCTGATCAAAGGGATGTGAGAGTTCACACATTAAGTGTGAAAACCGTTTCGGCAATAACCTCTGAAACGTTTCCCTGTCCAACGCCCTTAACTTTCAAGCGTTCAGCCCAGACATCTGATTGTTCTTGCTGATATGCATCCCATTCAGCAATGTATGTTTCCCTAATTGGGCTGTACACTAGGTTAGAGATGGGGTGCATGTTCATTCGTGTTTCAACATATTCGATCTTACGTACCAACTTTGTTTTCTTGTTCTTCCTACAAGGGGCAAGTATATGTGAAAACAGACTAAGATGTTTTGAAAATATCCGAGAGCCCGCATCCCACCAGGCTTCTTTCGAAGCAAAGAAATCTTGGTTTAGTTTCCAACCTTCCTAGAACCGTATCATCCAATCAACCACCCCTGGGTTCAATAGCATCTGAGTGTGAACTCTAAAATACCCAGGCCTCTTACTAGTCTCTGGGAGTTGAAATCGGCGACCACCGACTTATGATCTGAAATAGGATTAAAGATCTTGTCAATTCGCACTGTGGCGAGCCAAGCATCGGGTGAGAGCAAAAAGAAATCTAATCTTCTACAAATAGTACCTCTTCCTTCTCTAATATTAGAAAACCAAGTAAAGCTTGGCTTCCCCGGGTGGAGGGTAGGGTATGGTTCGGTTAAATCAAGATCAGACATCAATTGCGAAAGAGCTTTCACATCCTGGGTGCCTCACACACCTTTCGGTTTATCCAGCGCGGTGTTCCAGCCACCAGCAATAACGAGGTTGGCACAATCGGGGATAAATAGTGGGACGTCCTAAAAAAACATACAGCGTTCAGCAACATCTGTTGGAGCATAAATTGAAGCAACTACCCAGTCTTGACCATCTAAAGCTTGATCCATGACCACCTCCCCCACAAATCAGCACAAAAATAAACTATTTCAGCGTTCAGGTTCCTATGGACGAGCGCAGCAACACCACCTCTTGAGCCTCTGGCAGGGGACCAGATTTGTGGTCCATCCCACCAGAGCCTTAATTTTGAGATTTTAGACTCCGATAACTTACTCTCCTGGACTTTTAAGTCGACCCTTTTTGTTCCTACCTTATGTGTCCCCCAACCCGTGAACATTCCATGTGGCCAATCTAAGTCTACCCATTGAGGGCAGCCCCTCCCATTGATTGGATCTGGAACTCAGTAGTAGGTACTTCAGGCGGCCAGGTTTCTGTTAAAACACGTCTAAGAAAAGGGGAATCCAATTTCCTTCCCTTACCCAGTTTAGAGTTCAATTCTGACAGGAAGTCAACCATCACCGTAGGAGCAACCTTAATGCGGTTTAGATTTGGCGTCCTGCCCTCCGGCAACCGAGTCATCAGAATCAGCCTCAGACCTTTGCTCTCTAACTGTTCCAAGTGGCCCGACAGAAACTGTGCATCGAAGAGGGGGGAGTAGAATCGGGCGCGTTTGCCCTCTACCTCTACCAAGAATCTGGGCATCAAAGTTTCGATAAAACGAAAGATGAACTTATTTTGGAAAATCGAGCGAGCCATGGTTTCCAAAGCAAGAGGCATCGGAGATTCCGGGCAACTAGAGCTTAGGACAAACGGACAACCATCCTCACCCATCCAAGCAACAACCCACAACGCTTCTCTGACAGTAGTACACATTAGTGGAATAAATTTTGAATCCAAAGCGGATTGACCCTTCGATACTGCATCCATTCGAGATCGTGAGGGTTTACGCTTACCTGCCGCGGATTGACCCTTCGATAGTGCATCCATTCGAGATCGTGAGGGTTTACGCTTACCTGCTGTTGTAGAGGGTGATTGAGATCGATTGGAGCTTCCAGAGCCCTCAGCATGAAGACCATTGACACGAATGGCAGTGTCTCCATCGTTGAGTCTTCGTTGTTTACCGGGGGACTCCCCTCGGATACGGCTACCACTGAATCCGGGTGCTGGACCCCCGGAAAAGGAGGGACCCGGCTGTTGTGGCATCCCTTCGCTCGCACCCGATGGGATTTCAAACTGTTGCCCCAGTGGTTGCCATAGCACAAAAGCATGTGCGCTTGCAAAGGACGGACTCACTCTCAGTTGCTGATGTGGTGGGACGAAGCCGAATTGCGGAGCTGAAAAAGGATGCGGTGGCAAATTCCTTAAGAACGCTGACCAAGTTGCATCCATAGCTGGGTCTTGGCGGACCATTGAAGCTTGGCCATATCCTGTGACCGCTGGGGATTGCCCCACATTAGCTCCAGGGGAGAATGTAGGGTTCATCCTCACTGTGATGACTTTCGATGCATTAGCAGGTGAGATTGATTGTCTTGCTTGAGGTGCAGAGGCACCTGGGGCAGCTAGTGGCCCGCTGTAGGCCTGGCGCTGTGATTTTGACTAGCCAAAGAGTGAGCTTGATTGGAACTTGGAAGCACCTTGATTCCTCCTCCCTGCATGTCGACAGGGAAGCTCGGTGTGGAAGAAAGTGCTGCAGAGCTTACACCACTCTGATTCGACACCAACAATCTTAATCTCCAATACGTCTCTTTGAAAAGTCTGCACCAAAATTTTGTCTTTCATGTTGGCCTTGTACGTTGGATCAATGTCAAAGAAGTTTGGGCCCATATTCCAGAAATGGGTAAACATTTTCCACAGAACAGCCTTCACCAATGTGGTAATGAATGGGCACCTTGCACCCTCGATACGCTTACAGAGATCAGTGAGACATGGAGACCCCATTGCGCCCATGCTTTTTGTTCTTATCATGGAAGCACTGGTGGCACGGATCCGAGCAAAACCGGCGATTCAAAGAATCGAGGTACAAGAAATACCTTCCCACCTCATCCCGATGACATCCTTCTTCACAAATGACCTCACTGTTCTTTTTAGAGCTAACCCAGAAAGTATGAGGGCGCTTGCAGGGACAATTCACCTTTTTGAAGTGGCGGCAGACCTGAAAGTCAATTGGGGAACAAAAACTGAAGGCTGGTGGCTAACCAAAAACGACAATAACCCCCCACCAAATACTCCGAGAGTGGATTGGAAATCAAAAGGAACTGCCATAAGAGTGTTGGGGGTCAACCTAACAGCAACAGGCCCACTGCACGACCACGACGACAGATTGGTCGACCTAGCAATACAATGCATCAATGCATGGAAATCAACGAGCACATCACTTGTGGGTCGTGCCCTCGCAATAAACAATGCCATCTTTGCGACAATTTGGTACAAAGTGGCCTTTTGGCCGCTCACAAGAACTCAGATAACAAGACTGCGACAGGCTGCATCAGCCTACCTATGGCGAGGTAATCATGAGCATATCAAATGCATCCGAAGAGTGGCTTGGGAAGTCGTCACTCAACCGCGCATCAAAGGAGGTCTCCGAATTGTCTACCCAGAGAATGAGATAAAGGCATTGGTTTTACAAATTTTTGGTAAGACTACTGATTGGCAATGACATCCCATGGGCACCATATGCCCTCATCCAAATTCAGGCCCTGGCCCCACAGTCCAATGGAGGTACGAAGGTGCACCCACTACAGTGGCTAAATACTGGACGATCCCGGCTCTACCCCGCACTCGATCATAGGACACACCAGCATCATCAGCCAAATGGGACCTTAGAACAGACCTCCTATGGACCACGCTTTTACGACTCTGGAGGGAAAGGGGGCCAGCAAAGAAAATGCCTGCGTTAAGATGGGAAGAGATATGGAGGCAACCCCTCTCCGGTAACTCCTTGGCCGAACAGGCCACCCCTTCCCACTCTACACTCACTCAAAATGGATGACGTGGGTGAAAAAAGGAGTACACAATTGGTGACTTATGGAATGTCCAAACGAACTCTTGGCACACCGAACAGGAACTTCGCCCGCGAGTGGCCCATATCAGAAATCTTCGTGAAGGTCTGCAAGAACTACAGGAAGCCATCCCATTGGCCTGGACATCAGAACTGAGAAGAGGGCCAAGGGTTAGATCAGGAGACTGGCTCGTCACGCTCGAAGATGGGCTGACCCCTATGGTATTGTTCATGGTGGAAAAGGTACACGATCACACAGCGTCACTTCAGGCCTATGCTCCCCGTCTCCCGGGACAAGGTGGTCCAAATTGCTCAGAGATGACAACGTGGACCGCCAGTGACCCGTCATGGGGCTCATACGAGTTCGGGTCCTCGATGACAGGGAAGGCGGATTGTACGCCTATGAGCCGGCAACCCCTCTCAGCCAACTGCCGTTTGACCCCCAGGAGTGGGAATGGAACCAGGCACGAAGATGTTCTCGTCACCTATGACAATATACGGTTAAACATGGATACAGGATTGCTCGACCGAAAGCACACATAACTGACCAGATTGGGTTACGATGGGACAAAGACTCTCCCCTCAAAAGAGAGGACCTACATAGTCTCAATTGGGCCTCGTATTCACGGATCCAACCCACCAATCTGAGAGTTCTGCAATGGCAGATCATCCACAGATGCCTCCCTACCCCTGACTGGATGACATCCAGAACGGACCTGGAAATCCGAGGAGAGCTGTCTCAGCTGTGTAGCTACTGCGGAGGAACTAGATCCCCCAAAAGAAGAGGCACCTTGGAACATTGTCTTTTAGACTGCCCAATGGTGGCCCAACTGTGGAGCTCTTTTAGACTGCCCAATGGTGGCCCAACTGTGGAGCTGGTGCACGGCTTGGCATTACCTCACAGGGGCACATATTCCATGGAATATCAAAGTAATCCTGTTGGGGAAAAGACTCCACTAATGGCCCAATGGACGCCCCTCTGTGTAGGCCGAAGGCCACGGCTCTTGCCCGGGTTCACTATAATAATACGACACTACATACAAACACCAATGCTTATGGCGGCCTGACGAATGAGGTGTGCGCACGAACACAAACAGCACACGTTCGGGTTTATGGAAGCATGAGCATCAATCGCGGAAACAATAATGGTCAGTACCCATGCAGCCTGGCAAGAGCTTCGAAACATGCTGACAAATGAACCGGATGCATTCAAACATAACGACCTCTCACACAACTTCTGCACGTTATGGGTGGGTAACGAACAGAGGCTCTGTGAACTGGACTCGGACAACCAGCCAATGGAAACAGTGGCTATTAACGGAGTCCTGATGGGAACGATTGCCACGAAACCACTTTGATATCCCTTTCCAACCGAGTAACTTCATCCTTGTTACAAATTAACGGTCTGTATTTTCGGATCTCATGACCCCATGAACCCCCTGCTCGCCCCTGCCCTTTGCGCACGCCCCACTACACCCCCCCCCCCCCCCCCCCCCCCCCCCCCCCCCCCCCCCCCCCCCCCCCCCCTCCCCCCTCCGCCCTGCCAAGCAAGGGCTCCCACCCTTTCAAGACGAACCACGCTTCAAGTATGACCACATCGATGGAGGAACAGGAAAAGGAACCATCGGCAGCATAAGGAAGGGGCATGGAACATGAGGATCTGGGCTATACCCTCTGCAGTCGCAGATCACTTGGATAATACTGGGAGACTGGGAGGGAAGGTTCAGGCAGGTTTTGGGACGGGGGCAACAGGGTGGAGCCATGACAGCGCCACACAGTTAAGCTGACATCCAATCTCATCCAATCTCATATTGTTGCAGCACCTAATAAGAATTTAGATCAAATAGTAATAGGTGGGATGACAGTAAGGGTTTCAAGGGTCGAAGGGTTAGCAGACCTGGTGTAACACTTGGGTGTGTTGGTAGCATAATTATGTTGGCTAGAATTAGTCCACTGACAAATGGACTAACACATGCATGTATCATAGGAACACACTTAGGAATACTCTCAACCACATTATACACAGCACTTCGTGATATGGAACAAGAAACACATGTGACAATGCCACCACCTATACACAGCATGCGTCAACATCCTATAGCACATATACAGGCATAGACACATCAGCATATGACATTGACTACATAATTAGTAATGGATAGTATTCGATAGTCAACAGGTTACAACATCAATACTGGGTCATTATAATAACACTGTGAGCGACAGCTCGCTGAAGTCTACATTTAGAACAGATCTGAAGGAGGGATGGGCCCTTGGTCTCCGGGCCCCTCAACTATGCTGACAATTCATACTTGCATTGCTTTTGTTGAATAGCTCTTGTTTCTTATATTGTACTCTACAGGGACGCTGGACCCGATTTCCAGCAGGTGAGCGGTGTCTGCTCTTATCAGCACCCCTAGCAGTTGATCGGGTTGTTAAAAATAAAAATAAAAATCATCCGCTTCCGGCTTGTGCTGCTTCATGATTTTGCCGATAGCCTTTTCCACATGAACGTGGATAAATGGCATCTCATCCAGCGGTATTCCCACCGCCACTACCCAGAAAGTGTTCTGGTCAATCAGCTGCCTCCAATCTCGGATTTCTGCCCGCGTCAGCCATGGTTTAAAATCCGTACGGTACGTAGTCCCCGCAAGGTCAATAACATCAGATTTTTTCCTAAGCATCCAGTCGGAGATAGCTTGAGCTCTTGGAATATAGGAAATGATGTTGGGGCTCTCCACCTTGATTCTGCCACACTTGAAGTCCTGCCCGAAGACCTGGTCTCGAATCCAAACATCTTCGTATGCCCACATTGCATCTTCCTTGACTTTTTTTGGTAGAAAACGCTCTCCGTCTAGAAAAATCACTGTAGCCGTTCTTTCCTTGATCCATTTAACCTTGATCTCATTGAGAGATGTGTTTATGACAAACTTCACTTCTCGGCCTGTGACTTGCATCTCCCCCGGATCTATGTCAGTTGGGAGAATTCATTCCTCAAAGCATGCCCTGATCATCTCCCTGACTCTTTCTTCTTCCAGACGATAATCTCTTGGGACTTGCTCCCTTCCATCTCCCTCACCTTGCCCTGTTGGCTCAACCTCCATACTTGACAACGCACTTCTTGAGAAGGGTTCTTCTACACTTGGATAACCTTCTACTTCGAAGGACAAAACATCTACACCAATCTAACTCCACCTTCGTGTGGCTGAGGCGAGGCGCGATCAGGAAGACATCTAACCGCTGGTAGCATCAGCTATGGTTAAGATCATAGGTCAACGACGAAGCGATGACTAGGAGCTACCACCTGCAGCCGGGGATCCACGGTGGGTCCACCCGTCGCCGGTTAGGCCTGCCCACCGCAGGCGGTGCTGGGGCCGAGTGCTACCGCACCCGCCGAAGTGCCTTTCACGATCCCCCCCCCCCTAACTAGTTTCTGGTTTTCAGGTCCCTGGTGATTCGTCTTGTTTCCCTTTTTTTTTCTAGGCTACCAGCCGGGCCGCCCGGGTCACCCTATTTTCCCCCGGGGGTCAGCCGTGCAAGGACCGAGGAAGGTCCTGGCAAAAAAAAAAAAAAAAAAAAAAAAAAAAAATTCGAAAGAAAACTATGTTATGCTATGTTATG
>BFEA01000547.1:567561-584962 GCA_003427395.1 Chara braunii | reverse complement strand
GTCCAGGAGGCTGCTCTTGCCAATGCCGAAGGGAGGCAGGGGCTGCAGCTGCAGCTCCTGCTCAAGCTCGTGAGGAACAGGCTATTTCTGGCCTGCTTTTACGTGCCTGAGTCTTAGGGGCGGTTGAAACAATTAGGGCCTGAAAATGGCCCTCGGTTTCAGGCTGGAAAACCTCTGGGTCTGAAAGACCCAGAAATAGGCTGAAACGGTGTAGGGCCTGCAGGCCCTCGTTTTTCAGCATCCAGGCTGAAACGAACGGGGCCTGTAAGCCCTGAGTTTTAGGCTTTAAGGCTGAATGTCCGGGACGGGCCCTGCAGGGCCCGTGTGGCTACGCAGTATGCCACACCCCCCCCTCCTTGAAGAACCGAGCTTACCTGCGAGGGCGAAGCTGTCTGTCTGAGGGAGGGACCACAGTCCGGGTGGGAGGGGCTGGTCGTGAAGCTTCCTGAGCTAACCTCCGCCTTTCATAATGCGCGTAGATCAGCGGTGCGGATGCTTTCAAATCTGTGCCTGAAATCCACCGAGTGTCGTCGCGATCGCATGCTTTGAATGCGACTTTGTACTGCCGCGGCTTGCTGCCGTGCTTGCGATCGGTGATGACGCGACTTCCTGATGACCATCCATAGATGGAGGGTCCTGCGATTGTCGGTCCGGAAAGTTGTCGCTCTTGGCTGGCGTGTATGTTGCCAGATTCGAGGCGTGGAAGACCGGATGGACCGTCAGATGCTCTGGAATGTTGATCACAAATGAAGGGCCATCGGGCTCATTGCCCGTGGC
The DNA here is from genome assembly GCA_003427395.1 of Chara braunii. NCBI lineage: Eukaryota > Viridiplantae > Streptophyta > Charophyceae > Charales > Characeae > Chara > Chara braunii. The sequence continues at coordinate 584,185 of BFEA01000547.1, read as the reverse complement.
TGCTGTCACAGACCAAGGTCCAAACCACTTGGGAAGCAGTTTGCGTGAAACATCCTGTTCCAGTGCAAACTCTTCCGCGGAGACCCAAACCAGATCACCGGCGCGGATGGGACATGGTACGCGACGCCTGTTGGCTTGCTGCTGCATGCGGACTTAAGCCTTTTGCATGTTTGCGCGGGCTTGAGTCAGCAATTCCCTGTACTTTCGGACGGAAGCGGGAGAGCAGGCAGCGTCAATGTCGGCTGGTCGAGGGAGGAGAAGGTCGGCGAAGATCCGGCCTTTTCGTCCACCGTGGTGCAACTGGAATGGAGTCACGCCGATCGTCGGATCCACCGAAGTGTTGTAAGCGAACTCGATGTCAGGGAGGCGGTCAACCCAATCTTTCTGGTCCGGACGAATGAGCGTACGAAGCATCATTTGAGCGGTTTGATGTGCCCGCTCCGTCTGCCCGTTTATCTGTGGATGCCGAGCCGAACTTGGTTTCATTGTTGTGCCGGACTCCTGCATGAGAGCAGTCCAAAACGCCGACATGAAACGAGTGTCGCGGTCGCTGACAACGTCTTCTGGTACACCGTGGCCACAAATCCAACCAGTGTGCAGGAGGCGTGCCAGCTCGGGAGCCGTGGAGTAGTACTTGCAAGGGAGAAAAYGCGCGTACTTACTCAATCGGTCCACAACCGTGAGGATGCCGTCGTGCCCGAGCCGGTCGCGAGGAAACGGACCGGTGACGTCCATGGCAATGGAGAGACGGGGTTCCCGTGGGATAGGCATTGGGTGTAACTCGCCATAGGGATTGCGGTTGCGGGGTTTGCTGCGTCGGCAAACTTCGACTAGGGATTGCGGTTGTGGGGTTTGCTGCGTCGGCAAACTTCGCACGAGTCGCAATACCGAGTGACATCGGTAATGAGGTCGGGCCATCGGAATCGTTGTCGAAGCCGTGCAATAGTGCGGTTGACTCCGAAATGGCCGCCGAGTCGTGAATCATGATACTTGCCGAGGAGGCGAGTCCGAAGACGACGGTCGCGTGGGACACACAATAAGTCCTTGCCTCTCGAGTGGAGGAGCAAGTATCTGTCGGCAATGCGATAGTGGCTGGCCAGCGGATGATCCGAAGATAGCTGTGCGTACAGCGTGGCGAAGTTCGGATCAGACTCATATGCCCGGATGAAGTGTCGTTGAAGCTCCTCGTCGAATGCGAAGGCATGATGTGTCATAGCGCAAAGATTTGGTCTTCGCGAGAGTGCATCTGCTGCGCGATTTGAGAGGCCGGGTAGATGTTTCGGTGTGAAGTCAAGATGGTCGATTAAGTACATCCATGGTTCGATCGTGCTGCTCACCGTATCCTGCGTCTTGTAGTAGGTCAATGGATTGTTGTCCGTAACCCATGTGAACCTACGACGCCCAAGGAGGAAGTGCCGCCATCGCTTGAGAGCCATGACGAACGCGAGTAGCTCCTTCTTCCTTGCATCATCAAGCGAGTTGATGGGAGGCACTTTGTGGCTGAAATACTCCACAGGGTGCCAGTCGTCGCGGTCTTGCTGTTCCAAGACTGCCCCAATGCCATAGCCGGAAGTGTCCGTAGTCAGTCGCGTCGGCAGGGTGGGGTCAAAGATGCTAAGGACGGGTGCCATGAGCATAGCCGCCTTAAGTGCTTGGAATGACCGGCGTGCGTCGTCATCGAATACGAATGGCACCTTTGGCGATTGTAACCTCGTCATAGGTGCAGCAATCCAGGAGCATCCGGTGATGAATCGATGATAGTAGCCCCCCAATCCCATGAATGAACGAACGTCCGTGGTGTTGGTGGGCTCGGGCCATACTCGTAGGGCCTCGATCTTGTCCGCGAGCGGACGGATGCCTTGCGGCGTCACATAATGGCCCAAGTACTCCAGCTCCTGTCCTGCGAATTCACACTTGTCGCGGTTTGCTTTGTACTTGGCCTGTCGTAGCCGCTCCAAAACGGTGCGCAGGTGTTCCACATGCTCCTCCAAACTCCGACTGTACACCAGGATGTCGTCGAGATAGATAAGTACGTATCGATCCAGCATGTGTCGGAACTCCATTGTCATAGCCGCTTGGAAAGTGGCCGGGGCATTCGTAAGGCCAAATGGCATAACCAGCCAAATGCCCATATCGTGTCTTAAACGCGGTCTTGTAACGGTCCTTGCGAATCTCGAGTTGGTGATATCCCGACTTGAGGTCCAGCTTGGAGAAAAACTTGGCGCTGCCCAGTCGCTCGAGAAGATCGTCGATGCGTGGGAGACGACCGACGTTTCTGATCTTCTGCGCGTTGAGCTTGCGATAATCGATGCACAACCGCAGATCCTTCTTCTTCTTCCGGACGGAGAGAACAAGAGCACCGTATGGCGATGAGCTAGGCCGAATCCAGCCTTTCTCCAGAAGGTTGTCGAGTTGTGCCCGAAGCACACTTAACTCTTCCTCGCTCATTCGGTAGATGCAACCGCGCGGAGGTACGGCCCCGTCCTCGAGGATGATCTCGTGGCGGATGGGTCGATCCGGTACTACTCCGTGCGGGCCTCCAAACACGTCGCTGTAGGCGTCCAGAATCTCGGTGATGCGTGGATCCGAAGGTGAGTCCGTCGATGAAGCGTCATAGGGCGGGAGGGCGTGGAGAAAACACACCCCCATCTCCTCGATGTCGTCTCTGATGATGGAAACTCGCATGCTTGCGGCGGATACCACGTGGCAGCTGATCGAAGGATGAGGAAGAGGTACCGTGCATGGAACTAGTACTCCTTTCCGATCACGAATGTGAACTGTGCGGTGGAAGAAGTTCACCGGGTGATCCTCACTTCGCAGCCATGACATGCCCAAGATCATGTCAAATTTGGTGTCCAGAATGTCAAAGGACACCGCCTCACTTGCGTGACGGGCAAAGTACACTGGGACGTTGTCAATGCACCGGTCGATGGACTTGTGCATGTGACCGTCCGCCAACGTGACTTGCGTCGGCTGGGACTTCCTCAGGACGCGTGGGCCAAGGCCGGCGCGCACCATGAAGTCCTGGTTGATGTAGTTGCGAGATGCTCCGCAATCGATCAAGGCGTTGCAGGTCGCCTCTCCGATCTGAATGCGTACATATAGCAATGGTGCGTCGATGTCGTCGTACCGTTGTGTCTTGAACTCGCGGTTGATCTTCGCGATGTAAGCGTGAAGGTCGACAACCTCTACTCCGGCGTCCATCAACGGAGCTGGTCCTGAAGTGTGCAAGTAATCCCGCAGTTGTGCCATGAGCACATTGCAATGCGGTTTCGGCAATCGTCCGGTCGAGGGAACGGGCATCCACTGGAAGTTCGTGAAAGTCAATGGGTCGAGCTCTTCAAGTCTTGACCATGACGTCGAATCCCCGACGATAGGTGACGGCGAAGGGTGCCGAATCGGTTGCCGATGGTGATGAAACCGTGCATGCGATGGATTGTTGCACGTGGAGCGGTTGGTCCAGCGGTGGAACCAAGTGGACAGCATAGTCCTCGTAAGTGTAACGAGAACTTGCGACATTCGCGTTCTCCCCAGATGTGCAGGAGGCCGCTAGCAAGGCGGCCGAATCTGGCGGAGTAGAAGGTGGAGTCGCCTCACCTTCCACGGAGCTCAGTTTCCCGAGCTGAGGCGGGGTCGCACATCCTCCTTGCCCTGATCCTGGCACAGGGAGGTCTTGTGCTTGGTGTTGTTGCACCAATAGCAGTTGCCGTAGCGGCCGCGGACCTTGTATTCCGCCTCGGTTAAGCCGAACTTGACCCATGGAACTTGTACTGGCTGTCCATTTTCGGCCTGCGATGCGGATTTCGCCTTCCCATTACTGCGGGACTTGTTGTTGCTTCGCGGCTGGACAGCAGCCACCTGATCTCCGTCACTTGATGCTGGAGTGGCTGCTGGGTTATCTCCACTGTCTGACTGGAATGCAGCGAAGTGCTGCTGTCACGGACCAGTTCGTACCTTCTCCACATAGCTCGGCTGCCATGTTGACTTCTCGTGTGCAGCTGACCTGTTGGTCTTGATGATTTCCCTCGCCTTGTCAATAATCTCAGCGAAGGTTGAGTACTGCTCGCGATCACCAAGAGCCTGGCTCAATGCCGCACAGGACCTGTTGTAGAACTCGCGGCGTAGATGCGTGAATGCCAATTCCAGATTGGGCATCACCGCAATCTTCTGCCACTCCGTGAGCCAATCCCGTGTTGCAGTGTTGCCCTGTGACATGGTGAAGAGACGGTTGATGGCGAGTGCCGGCGCGTCGTCGACGATGAACCGCTTCTTCCACAGCCGTGTCAGTTCCTCCCATGTGATTTTGTCCTTCAAGTCGGGTACGTCGACGCCGTGAGAGGTTGCCAGGTGGCTCAACCAGGTCTGGCATCCTCCCTTTGAGTTCAGGAACAGGGCGCCGATGTATGCATGCTTGGCTACGGGCAGAATCCTGAGTTGCGTTGTGAATGCTTCCCACCAGAGGACCGGATCCTGCTGCGTGTAAGTCCGCGAACTTGTCCAGTTGGAAAGTTGGCATCTTGTACATCTTCAGATTGTCATGCGCGTTCGTCGACTGCAGCTGCTGGACCTCGGTCTTCAAGTTATGCAGCTGACTGCTGATGGTGGTCGGCGCAGCGAAGGTGCTGATGTCGCCGAGCATTGCCACTACGTGGTCAACGCGTTCCTCCAGTTGGCGGCTAGAGGATGCACTGCTGGAAGCCCCAGCAGCTGGTCCTGGTACAGCCTTCTCCAGGTCCAGCATTCGGGCATTGAGTGCCCGAGTTGCATCCTCGTGGCTCTGCACTGTGTGGCGGAGCTTCGCCAACTCCTGATGCTGTTGCGTCAGGTTCCGGTACTGCTTCTCCAACTCGGACCGTTGGTAGTTGCAAGCACACAACAACCGTGTCATGAGTTTGGAGAGAAGCTCCCTATGCTGCTCTTCCGGTGTTGCCTCGTCGCCGTTCGGTTCAAAGTGCCAAAACTTGAGTCTGTCGATGCTGGCTGCTTCATGCCGCTGCAGCAGATCCTGGGCTTCCTTGCGGCGAGCCTGGGCATCTGCGTCTGCTTCGGCCTGTAGCCGCAGCTTCTCTGCTGTTGCTGCTTCTTCAGCCTGTAGCTGGGCAGCCTTGACTGCCAGTGGCGTTGTTCCTCAGCCTCGATTGCAACGAGCTGAGCCTGGAAGCGCTTCTTGTAGTCGGCAATGGGCTTATTGGCCAGTTGGCCTGGCAGGCCCGTCATGTTGCTGACGTGGCAGTGTCTGATGTGGCACTGCTTACGTGGCACTGCTTATGTGGCACTGTCTGATGTGGCACTGCTGATGTGGCACTGCTGACGTGTCAGTGTCTGATGTGGCACTGCTGACGTGGCACTGCTTATGTGGCACTGTGTCTGACGTGGCACTGCTTACGTGGCACTGTGTCTGATGTGGCACTGCTAACGTGGCACTCCTTACGTGTCACTGTGTCTGACCTGGCACTGCTGACGTGGCATTGTACCAACCCGGAATGCATGCAAAGGGGTGGGTGGGAGGGAACACGTAGGTAGGCAACCAACCCAACAATACTTTCCTCCGGCCCTAATCAACAGATAAAAAATAGAATAAAAAAATAAAAGAGGATTACTTCCTTTTTTTTTTTTTTGTATATCTGTCGATYTATTATGAGTAGGACATGTCAGAAGAGTATTATGAACGAGATCTAGGCTAGGTTCCGCAAAGTTTCGGCTTTTACAAACTGCGATCTTGAAAAAAAAAATTTGCGAGATGGAGTAAAGATGCGATTTTCCGAAGAGAACGAAATCCAGTTTCTGAGAATATGCAACCTCCGAATACGCCTAACGCAATATTGGTAGGCTTCGCAAGATTTCGGTTTTCAAAAAAAAACTTTGCGAGATAGAATGGAGATTCGATTTTCAGAAAGAATAATTTCAGTTTCTGAGAATATGACCACTTCTATCGTTATCCCAATATGCCTAGAGAACGAAAATACTAACTTCAGAAATTTCAGCTATGTATGCGAAATATCAGAGAAAGGAACTGCTACTATCGGGAATTTTCAGACAAAACGAAATGCGATTTATCATAAATTTTCAGATATTTGCTACGTAAAAACGAACTACTAGTATCAGAAATTTTCAGGTAAAACGAAGTGCGAATATCAGAAATTTCAGATAGTTGTTGCGAGAAAAAAAAATAAAAAAAATTCAGAGATTTGATGAAGTCCTACTTGCGTTACTAATGAGTGATCAATAGATCGCAATCTGGCTACTTGATTGAGCGGGTCCTCTGAATGAGAGGTCCGCTCCGATACGAAACTGTTGCATACTGTAACGTGCAGACCAGAACAAGAACCGACCTCTCAATACAAAGTACAAGATAACACAGTGGAAGACTTAGATACGAATGATCCGAACAATCAATATTGCAATGCAGCTCTGAACACACATCATCATCATCGTTATCTGGTGTGAAGGGGGTCTGGCGCTTCACACAAGAAGACTGCGCCAGCCCTAACCTTACACAGACGAAGGAGGGGTTAGACGAAAGAGGAGGGAAGATGGGAATGTCGTCAACACCAAGTCTCGGTACAGGCCCAAATAGTCCCTCGTTGAAATGTCTGAATCCCAATGTCCAGTCTGGATCCAATGTCGTCAAGTCTCAAGTCACAACTCTTTCTCTCTCTATCGTAGTCTGAGAAGTCAGGTGGCGAGAGGGTGAGAAGAGATGGTGGACTTAGAAGAGGAAGAAGAAGAACTCTCTCTCTCTCTCTCTGTGTCCAGTACTAACCTGTGAAGTTGGCGCCTTGATGCAGGTACCACGAAGATGGAGCTGGAACGATGGCGCCACAGGTAAGTACCACTGGCCTCCGCCAGTATCTCTCCCACTCTGCGATCTACCACCTACCAGCGCCCAGCGCTGAAGACTACTGCTACGGCTATGGGCGCCCAGCGCCGAAGACTACAGCTAGCGCTACTACTACTGCCTAGCGCTGAAGACTACTGCAGCGCTCCTCCTGAGTGCTGCGGCGGAATCCTGAAGACCAGCAGTGCCTACTGAAACTACCTGCCCGTGAAGTGCCTGGGAAGCCCTATGAACTACCCGGGTCTGCCTCCTGACTCGTGCGAGCAGTCCAGGAGGCTGCTCTTGTCAATGCCGAAGGGAGGCAGGGGCTGCAGCTGCAGCTCCTGCTCAAGCTCGTGAGGAACAGGCTATTTCTGGCCTGTTTCGCATCCCTGTTTACGTGCCTGAGTCTTAGGGGCGGTTGAAACAATGAGGGCCTGAAAATGGCCCTCCGTTTCAGGCTGGAAAACCTCTGGGTCTGAAAGACCCAGAAATAGGCTGAAACGGAGTAGGGCCTGCAGGCCCTCGTTTTTCAGCTTTCAGGCTGAAACGACCGGGGCCTGTAAGCCCTGAGTTTTAGGCTTTTAGGCTGAATGTCCGGAACGGGCCCTGCAGGGCCCGTGTGGCTACGCAGTATGCCACAGAGAGAGAGGGGTGGTTGGTATGTTTTCCGTATTGTGCATTTATTTTTGATTGTCCGAAGTTCTTTAGACTCTTGATTCTGCTGAAGGACTGAAATTTGAATAATGTAGATTGCAACTAGTAATGTCGAACGAGTTAACATGCATGCAGTGCTAGCGAACTATTAAATGAATATACCGTGCAAGTTGCAACCCGTTAGATCTGCACACATCCACGGAATTTCGAGGAACCAGGCAACCCATGGTTGATGTGGACAGTCCTGGTCTGCTGTCCTGTATATCTGTTTGGTTATCTGGACTGTTACAAATATGAGGCGTATACATAGGTGTTTATGGCATGTGTGTAAACATTCCAATCAACTTCTGAATAGTGAGATGAAGGTTGCACAGAACCCTCGTTGAAACCAGCAGTACAAACTCCCCCTTGCGCTAGTGGAGTAATTGACCCATCATCCGACTGTCAGAAAGCTCATGACAGTGGTGGACAATGATGAAACAGTTGTTGTGGAGTAGCTAATTACTAATTAGCTGTTTTTTATGAATTGGGTCTGCTGCATTATATTGTGCTCCTCTTCATCCCTGCAGATCGTTATACTTCTTTCAAATCGGAATTCATCATCACACTTCAGGACATGTGGAGCATAAAGGATTGGTTTGACGGAGGCCCATGAACATATTCATTAATGTTTATCTGCATGGAATCGGAAACGAAATTTAATGGATATATGATTTTCTACTCTTCCATCTACATCGCGTCTCTTGGCCTTTCTTGGCAAGTCTCATTAAGAGAAAAGAGTTCTAATGAATTTTGCTGAAATATGGGAAAAAGAAAAGAGTTGCTGGCCTCTTTGGTCCCTGTGGACTTGATTTGCCTTTTTTTTTCCGGATGAAGTTTGCACAGTGTGTGTGAAATTGAATATCAGTTTTATAGAGTCCACACGATTGGTTTTATGATGGTTTTGTGTGGATCGTGCGTGCGTTGTTTTTTTTTTTGCAGGGTGACATGTGTCTGTTGATGTCAGCACGTCCAAACACACAGTAGGTGTTATTCTGCCTTGTGTCCTGACCCGTAAGCCATGTACTCTGTCTTCATCTCTGGATGGAATGTTTGGCATCTGAGGGCTTGGCTTTCTGTTCCTGAAGGAGGGAGGGAGGGAGGCATTGCGCTTAGGGTCTGTGCTGCAAGGCATGCACTGTGCACATGTTGATTTTCATCATAAGAGCATCTGGTAGGGTCTGACGGGTTTGTCTTTGATATTCGGTTTCAGGCGTTGTGCTTGAGGGGCTGTTGCCAGATATCCGAGGTCGTGGCAAATGATTTGGGAAATGAGCTGTCCAGACGGGGATGCGGCCATCTTGTTCTGGTAGAAGCTGGAAACGGGCAGCCGAACGCAGCCCCCTTCCCCGCCCGGCCACCACCGCCGCCATCTTTTCCTCTGACCTGCAGGCAATCGAAGACAGAAGGGAAAGAGAAGGGAAAGGAAAGTGCCGAAACTGCTCTGAAAGCTGGGCGTGGAAAAAGCAGGCAAGAGTTCGAGGATGAGCAGTTCACCAGACATTCGGGCAATGGCAAAGAAGCTATGGGCAATGAGAATGATCGTGCTGCCGATGAAGCAGGGAAAAGGGAAATGGAAGACATTCTGGCTTCTGCAGCCGAATTGATTGCTAAAGGTCAAGCAGCCTTACAGACAGGTGATCTGGAGAATGCAAAAGATCGGTTCCGTGCAGCATGCAGATTACTTCCAAGTGCAGCTGCCTATACGTTCCTTGGATGGCTCCAAAGACTTGTAAGTTGTTAACTTTCCTCATCCTTGATCGCTTTCTGGTTGTTGCTCATCTGCATACTATAGCAGTACTGTGCTCGATATGAAATTCAGTATGGATGTTATTGATGTCATCATGGTGCTGGCTGCAGTGAAAACTTAGCTATACCGTGCTCGATATGAAATTCGGTATGAATGTTATTGATGTCATCACAGTGCCGGCTGAAGTGAAAACTTAGCTAACATGGTAGTGGAGAAGATAGGGGAAGCGTCTTTTGGAATGGGTGAGATTCAGAATCACTTGGAATGCTAAGAGGCTCATCCAAGGGAAATATGGCGGTGGTTTTATTCGGCCCCTTCCAACTCTAAGGGTTGTTCATGATTGGAAGCACGATGCTTCTCTCTCTCTCTCTCTCTGAAAACATGCTCAGTCGAGCAATGTATGGGGAGCCAAGGATCCGCAAAGTGATGAAAAGGACTTGAATGGACAATGCAGTGTCAGCAAAGCATCAACAAGCAATGTAATTCCAGATACATATGCAAATAGCACAATGTAGCGCAGCGGGAGACTCAAAGATATGACCTGACCTATCCGAGACTGACGCGACATCCCATCATACACCACACATGTGAGAGCGGGAGGACGGATCACATACATGGAAGAAAGGTCCCTTGTGACGAGGCTGAGGCAGAGTAGCGAGGTCGGGGAAGAGAGATGGAGGGAGTGAGAGCACACATACACACACTCACTCAACTCGACACGGACTCGACATGACTCGACGAACGTAGACACAAAGTGACAAAGTTGCGAAGTTGCAAAGTTGCGATCTTGGATTCCGAGCACAATGTCGAAGCAAGTCACACTGAAGCACAAGCACTGAGGCCGAAAACTGAATGCCCGAACTCATCTTAAGTCCGGTCTCAAGTACCGGACTCAAGTACCGGACTCAAGTACCGGACTCAAGTTGAGTCCGGAGGGGAGAAGTGCAATTTGCCTCGGGGCTGAACTGAAAATCGAACGTCTGAGCCTAGGCGCCAGAATGTCGGATGGCGCCAAGCATCGAAATCCGAAAGTGCCAGAGGGAGGATTTGAGAACGGGCACCAACTGCAGCGGGCGCCAACAGTCATGAACCGGAGATCAGAGATTCAAAAATGAAATAGCAGCCTGGCGGGTGGTAATCCGCAGATCAGGGATCGAGCCCTGGCGGAGTCCGTAACACTATCCCCTTCCTCTGGAAGGCAACGTCCCGGCTGCCAAAGACCCAATGAACAACTGTGAAGGACGGGACGGGACCGATCACTGGTCAGAAAAGGAAAGGGGGGGTAATGCAAGTAGCAGGGTAATCCTATGGAGGTTTTACAGGGATGAGGGGATCAATGCTCAAGTAACAGGATAATCCTATTGAGGTTCTACAGGGGTGAGGGAATCAATGCTTATAGGTTGTCAGGTTTGAGGGGGGGGGGGGGGAAATTGTTCGTTCAATGCTCAAGTGCTGGGGTGTCTGAGGGGGTCTGGGAAAACAATGTCTCAGGTCTGTAACAAAATGTCAAAAAGCAAAAAAAATGTCTTGAGGAAGGTCTTGGAGGGTGTCGCAGAAGTGGCGGTGAGGAAGCAGTCTTCAGCAGTTCTGTGATGTGGAGGCGAGGCGAGGGCTTCAGTTTGGTTGTCCCAGTAGCAGGTTGCGTCCGGTACACGATCTGATGACGAGGTCTGATCCGGATAGCAGGTCGCAGACTGATCTTGATGTCCATGTCAGAGCTGCTGCTCCAGAAGTCTGCGAGTCCAAGGTGCCGGCCAAAGGGAAAAGCATGGTGGCCAACCAGCTGTCTTATCTCCTCGTACTGAGCTGCAGCATGCAATCGTCCTGGTGCGCTTGCCATTAGGTCCGTTATCGCCGACGACTCGCAGGGGCCACATGTAGGACTTGGAGAAGAGGGACAGAGATGTGGCAGAGGACAGATGGGAGAACGGGGCGAGACGAAGGCAAGAGCTGATCAGATAGAGGGAGATCAAGGGCCAAGGGGTTTGCTGGGTACAGGGGATGTGTGTAGTGCAGGGAGGCAGGGTTGGGGCAGGGTTTAGGCATAGTGGGTAGCTAGGATATAGGATGGGCGCGGTCATAGGCGTGAACAAGCTTCATAGCGTTCTTGAGATTAGAGAGAGGTCCCCATGTAGATTCTTCATCGGGGTATCCGGTCCATTTGACTTTGTATTCTTTCAGATGGTCTGATACTTGTGTGGTTTGTCGTCCTATGATGGATTCTACTACGAATTATGGGCCTGTGGGAAGCATGATCTGTGGAGGTCTGGGGTAAGGGTGGTCAGCGAATTGGGGTGGGGATTCATGGTATTCTTTTAGGTATTCTACGTGGAAGACAGGGTGGACAGGACTCATGTCAGGGGGGAGTTGGAGTTTGTAGTTGACGGGGGAGGTTTGTGCAATGATGGGGAAGGGTCCGAGCCACTTGTTCGAGAGTTTCTTGGACAAGCTGTGTTCGGGTTCAAAGCGTTTGGCAAAGAGCCAGACTTTGTCCCCTACTTTGAATGACACAGCACATCTGTGTTTGTTAGTCATGTTTGCTTGTTGTTCTTGTGTTCGTTCAAGGGCTTCGGTTGCTTCTCTGAGGAGTCGATTCGTTGTTGCTGCCCATTCATTGAGGGAAGGGCAGGGCGTGGAGGGGTTGAGTTGCGGGGGGAGCAGGAAATCGGAGGGCAAGCGCGGATGACAGCCAAGGTCAAGGTAGAATGGAGACATGCCAGTGGAAGGACAAACAACATTGTTGTAGGCGATCTCGACGGCGGTGAGCAACTGATCCAAATCGTGTTGATGTGGATGACAATACTTCCGCAGGATTCTTTGGAGAGTATCATTCATCTTCTCGGTTTGTCCATCGGTCTGTGGGTGGAATGGAGTGCTATACTTGAGCGTGATTCTGTAGGCTTTGAAGAGGTGTTTCCAGACTTGTGAAGGAAGCAAGGGTCTTGGTCGCTGATGATGTTCTCGGGGAGACCATGGCGGCGTGCGATATGGTCGAAGAAGAGAATGGCGACATCCTTGGCGTTGTGCGATGTGGTGCAAGGGATGAAGTGGCCACGTTTCGTGTAGCTTGCCGGGCCACGCGCGATTTGAGGGGTTGATGGCTTGACACGTGGGGCGTGAGCGGATTTATGCTTTGACGTCGACGAGTAGGGAAGGCCAGTAAAAGTAGCGGGAGATGGTGTCAAATGTTTTCTGAAACCCAAGGTGTTCAGCAGTCTTGGCGTCATGGTGTTCGACCAAGAGCTGGGTACGGAGACCACGTGTGTGAGGGATGCAAAGTTGGCGGGTGCCTTTGGTATTGATGTAAAGGAGATTGTCATGGAGTTGGGGACAGGGTCGAGGTCACGAAGTTTGTTATAGATTGTTGAGAAATCTGGGCAAGAGAGGTGGCCTTGGGTGTAGCGGTGGTGGAGTGATGGGAGGAGTTGGATATGCGTCATGGTGGCGTAAACTTTATCGGAGGGCTTGTGGTCAAACTTTCTCGGAGGGCTTGTGGTCGGGGCCTCGAGAGAGGGCATCGACAACACGGTTGCTTTTGTCGGGGGTGTGGCAAATGGTGAATGTGAACTGGGCAAGAAAGTCTAACCAACAGGCTTGGCGAGACGTGATGTCTTTCTTGGTGAGGATAGAGGAAACGATGGTGTTGTCTGTGTGAAAGGTCAAGTGTTGCCCATCAAGGTACGGGCGCCAGACTTTGAGGGCGTGGATCACGGTGAGGAGTTCCTTCTTGTTGGAGGGGTCATTCATCCCTGTGGGAAGGAGCTTCTTGCTAGCGAAGGCGATGGAGTACTCGCTGGGTGGGGCCTCGGGGTGGGTGGGGGAGTCTTTGATGGAGGGGGTTTCAGAGGTGCCGCGATGGAAGTGTTAGGATAGCACGGCTCCAAGGGCGAATTCGGATGCGTGAGTGGCAACGTAGAAATGTCGAGAGGGGTCAACCGATCTTGAGGACGGGGGCCATGGTGATGATTTGTTTGAGGAAGTCGAAGGCGTTTTGGTGGCGGCCGTTCCAAGTGAAGCGTTCGTCCTTGCGGGAGAGTCCGTGGAGGGGGTACGAGATGTCGGAGAAGTTGCGGACAAAGGGGCGGTAGTTGTTGGCGAGGCCGAGAAATGAGCGAAGTTGGAGTAGGGTCTTGGGTGGTGGATACTCGACGAGGGCGGTGACATTCGAAGGGTCCATGCGGATGCCTTCAAAGGAGACGATGTGGCCAAGGTATTCAACGCTTGAAGCGGCAAAGGTGCATTTGTTGAGCTTGGCGTAGAATTTTTGCTCTTTGAGGATAGAGAGGACTTGGCGGAGATTGTGAAGGTGGGACTTGAAGGTGGGGCTATAGACAAGCATATCATCGAGATAGACGACGACACAGACTTCGAGGAGGTCGTGGAAGATGTGATTCATGGTGGGTTGGAATGTGGCGGGGGCGTTGGTGAGCCCGAAGGGCATCACAAGGAACTCGTACTGCCCGAAGCGAGAATGGAATGCGGTCTTGTGGGTGTCCTCCTCGCGGATGCGGATCTGGTGGAAGCCACTGCGGAGGTCAATTTTGGTAAAATATTTCTCTCCACGAAGGCGATCAAGGAGCGGGGAGATCCGAGGTACGGGGTACTTGTTCTTGATCGTGATCCGATTCAAGTCGCGGTAGTCTGTGCACATCTGAAGTTCCGATGTTCCGCCTTTCTGTACGAAAAGGTAGGTTGTGCCGAAGGGGGATGAACTCGGCTTAATGAATCCTTTTTCAACTAGTTCATCGAGTTGTCTCTTCATTTCTTCGGCTTCCAGAACAGAGAGTCGGTACGGAGGGCGGCAAGGTGGAGAGTGACCGAGCTCCAAATCGATGGTGTGGGATACGCCACGATCCAGAGGTAATCCGGCAGGCAAGGACTCGGGGAAGACGTCCTTGAACTTGTCGAGGAAGGAGGTGAGGGCAAGGTTGGAGGGGGGGGCTTGGTCAGGTTTGTCCGTTGGGAGCAAGTCCTCCGAACACTCGCGATCAAGGACAAGGCAATAGTAGGTGGAGTCGGGATTCGAGCGAGCCATGTGAAAGAATTGGTGCGCATTGCGCGGTGACGGAGCTTGGGGAGGTGGGATAAGGGAGATAGGGAATGCCGATGGTTGTGTCAGAGGGGTGTGTAAGGTGGAGGAAGTTGGGGTGGAACAAGTTAGGTGTGTAGTGGTCCAATCATGGTGTTCCCAAAACGATGTTGCGCATTAAGTGCATGACATCGAATGAGACCTGACTGTGGAGGGTTCTGACAGTCATGGTGGTCCCGAGAACCGTGCATTCTACTACGGCGGCCGTGTCTTTGTCCCCTAAACGAAGCGTAATCGGGGAGTCATAACCGGTAGAGGTCAGACCGGCTTTGCCGACACACACGTCGGTGATGAAGTTGCCGGTGGGTCCAATGTCGAGGATGGCCTAGAAATTAGTCGTAGACGCACCAAGGGTGGCGGCGATGAATTTGAGGTGAAAGCGTGACGAGTTGGTGGTGGAGATAATGGTGTTGAGGCGGCGTTGTTCATTGCCTAATCGGACAAGCCGATCGTGTCGGGCTTGTTCCTCAACAACATCAGAGAAGGTGACAGAGGATGATTTCTTCAGGAGGGTTGAGGAACATGTGGCAGTGAGGGGGGCGTGAGGCGACAAGGGTTGCGACGCCTGGGGGTCGTCCGGTGGGATGTGCGGCACCGAAGAGGGGGAAGGCAGGCGTATTGTCGATGCCAAATGGGTCACCGGTGGGGTGGAGATTGTTACCGATGGGACGACTGGCAGACTAGTCGTTGATGACGGGGCGAGTTCGTGGTGATCATGGGGATGGTGTTCAAGTGTAGGAGGGGCTGAGAGTGGCGGATGCGGAAGCTGCAGGTTGGGGGGCCGTGGACCTGGGTGCGTGATGTGTGAACTGCGTGGCATTTGGACAGCTTGTCTGCTAATGTCCTAACTGTCGGCACCGGAAACATCCACCCTTAGCTTGGAGGTAGGTTCACTCTAATGGCGTGAGTTTCGTGAGACGGGTTGGGGGGGGGTTTATGGGAGGACGACTGGTGTGTTCTCTCCTTTCCATCCGCATGAGGTGGATGGCAGAGAGTTAGTCGGAGGAGAGCAATGTGGTGTGTAGTGGAACGGAGAGGGTGTCGGGGTCGGGGTCGTGAACTCGTTTGAGGAGGTGGTGGAGGTGGTGTCCTCGGAGGCCATGTTGTGGAAGAAGCGAGGGCGGGGAGGGGCCGATGTAAGTGCGGTCTTGTAGGGGGAGAAGATGCGGTCGATGTGGAGGGCACGAGTGAGGAGGTCGGCGAGGGCTATGGGTGGCTCGTGGACGAGGGCGGCAGCTAGGTCTTTGCGGCATACGCGCTTAACGCGGGAGATGAATGATAAGTCGCTGATCGATGGGGATATGTTGACGAAGCGAGCGGACGTATTGCACAAAACGGTCGGTTGGGCCGTTTTGTTGGAGCCGGCAGAATTGGTCGATGTAGTTGTCGACCGTTTTTTGTGGACGGAAGGTGGAGGTTATGAGGGTGGCACACTCAAGGAAGGTGTGAGGTCGGAGACTGCCGTGATGGCTGTTGGTCATTTCGGTGTACCACCACCGAGCGGCGCTGTCTAGGAGTCTGCTGCCGACAATGGGGAGCCAGTGGACGACATGAATGTTGTGGAGGGAGAAGGCTTGTTGAAGTTTGGTGAGAAAGAGGAAGACATCCTCATGGGGTTGGCTTGAGAAGGTGGGAATCTCGTTGGCGCGGAATGATGGAGGGATTTTGCCTTCTCTGGGGGTAGTTGCGGCAAGAGCGTTGAAATCAAGGGTGGGAGAGGAAGAGTCGACCTGGGTGAAATGGTTGGCAGGGTTGGTGGGGATGAGAGCATTTGGGGAAAGTAGCGGAAGAGTGGGATACATAGCTTGTGGAATGATCTGGGTATAGTTGGGGAGGAAGGAAAAGAAGAGGATCGCACGGGGAGGGTGGGGGGAGATGCCGAGGGTTGCGAGGGAAAGTAGCGCGCGAGGGGGGAACGACAACGCGCGGAGGGGGGAAAACAGAGCGCTGGGGGGAGTGGAAGGTAGCGAAGATCGTGCGGGGGATCCCTCGAGGTTGTGCGGGAATAGGGATTGCGCCGGAAATCATGCGGGGAGTGGTGCGGGGGTCGGGAGTCGGGAACGGGGAAGAAAGAGGGGGAAGGGAAGGAAGGGACGAGGACGACGACAATGATAAGGAGAAAGAAGAGATGATGGGGAGGAGGAAGAAAGGGAAAACGATGACGTCGACGAGGAGGAATAAGAAGAAGGAGAAGGAGAAGAAACGAGGAAGCAGAAGAGGGGGAAGAAAAAGAAAGTTTATTGGGCACTTACCTGCGAGTTGGCTTCGGGAT
>BFEA01000547.1:556002-567431 GCA_003427395.1 Chara braunii | reverse complement strand
AAAGTTTATTGGGCACTTACCTGCGAGTTGGCTTCGGGATCGGTGGTGTGGTAGCGATGACGACGGAGGCAGCGAGGTGCTGACGTGGTGGTGGCGGCGACGACGAAGATAACGACGATGGTGATGACGTGGTGGCGATGACGATGACGAAGATGATGACGATGGCGATGTCGGAACAGGGGGGAGGAGGGAGGGCCGTTTGCCGCTCCGATCCAGTGTGATGAGGCTGAGGCAGAGTAGTGAGGTCGGGGAAGAGAGAGGGAGGGAGTGAGAGCACACACACACACACACTCAGTCAACTCGACACAGACTCGACACGACTCGGCGGACGCAGACACAAAGTGGCAAAGTTGCGAAGTTGCAAAGTCGCGATCTTGGATTCCGAGCACAATGTCGCAGCAAGTGGCATTGAAGCACAAGCACTGAGGCCGTAAACTGAATGCCCGAACTCAGCTTGAATCCGGTCTTAAGTACCGGACTCAAGTTGAGTCTGGAGGGCAGAAGTGCAATTTGCCTTGGGGCTAAACTGAAAATCGAAGGTCTGAGCCTGGGCGCCAGAATGTCGGATGGCGCCAAGTATCGAAATCTGAAAGTGCCAGAGGGAGGATTTGAGAACGGGCGCCAACTGCAGAAGGGCGCCAACAGTCAGAAACCGGAGATCAGAGATTCAAAAATGAAATAGCAGCCTGGCGGGTGGTAACCTGCGGACCAGGGATCGAGACGTGGTTGAGGCTGTAACATCCCTCCTTCCGCACACACATGAGGAAGATACCACGGATGAAGAGATGGGGGAGAGTCGAGATGAAGATGGAGGTGAGGGAGAATACCAAGATCGCGACAGCGAAGTCCGAAAATAGTCTCCCTGCCGAATGTCCAATCAATGTCTGCCACAAAACAAAATGTCGAATCAGATCCTGGGCCTCATGCCCTATGTAACCTCCGCCTGTAACACCTCTCTCTCTCTCTTTCTCTCTCTCTCTCTCTCTCTCTCACCTCTCTCTCTCTCTTTCTCTCTCTCTCTCTCTGTGTGTGTGTGTGTGTGTGTGAAAGAAGAAGAAGAAGAAGAACCAAGGAGGGAGAAGAGATGGAGGGCGAGACGAAGAAGAAGAAGATGTTCGACCTTCTCGCTGTCTCACCTGCAGGTAACTGCCGCCATGTACTGACCGCGTGGTGTCCCTGTGCAGGCCGCTGGCGCAGCGCTCAGCTATGGCACCCAGGTAAGTACCGCCGCTGCAGGTATGGCCTCCGCCTTGCTCTACCTCTAACGCAGCGCTGTGTCGCGCTGCTCCAGCAGCGTGTCGCCCAAGAAGTGAGCTACTCGAACTGTGTCTGCCCTCGAACTGTGTCTGCCCTTGCCTGGTCCAGCTATAAGTAGCGCTGGGCCTTGCGGGTGTGCCGCTGTGTGCCTGTGGTCCCAGGCTGAAAACCTGGCCTACTGGGGCTGGGTCCCGACATGATGTCCAGTCTTTGGGTCTTGAACCATAGACCTTCGTGTTAGCAGTTTAGCGTGTTACCGTTAGGCTTAGTCAGGGTCCCTCTGGGAGCCTCCACCTGGCTCTTCGGTAGTGTAAGGGTCAATCTGTAGCTAGTCCTAGCTGTTAGCAAAGGGTCAGTCTGTAGGTTCTAGAAAGTCGTAGGTCCAGTCTACTGCGTCTGAGTCAGCAAGTAGACCAGTCCACCTTGTCCAGTCAGCAAGTACCAGGTGGGAGTTCCACGCGGTTTGGGGCTCAAAGGCGCACGTGGTTTGGGTCTTCCAGGCCCACGCGGTTTGGGCCTTCCAGGCCCACGCGGTTTGGGCCCCAGGGCCAGAGGCACAGCACGCCAGGCCAGCTATGAAACACCAAATAAAATGGCAACGCCCAGCCATTCATTCATTTGCCTGTGAGCCGTGCAGAAGCGCTGCTGGAGTGACTTGTGCAGTGGAGGTCTGCAGGTTCCCAAAGCTGAAGTGAGCTGAGGAAGACAACGACGACCATAGATAAGAGGAGGAAGACGACGGTGGCCATAGCTAAGAGGAAGAAGACGACAGTGACCATAGCCGCCAAGCTGCTGACATCCACGGTGCAGTGGAGGTCTGCAGGTTCCCAAAGCTGAAGTGGGCTGAGTGTAGTGTGCATGTGTGTGTGTGTGATGGGTGGACGTTCACGGTGGATCTTTGTGCGTGTATGCGTGAGTGAGAGTGAGGCTGATGGTGGAGACAGTGTTCGGCTGGGACTTCAGACGGTGTTCAGCGGCCATACCCGCAAGTTGTAACAGTTGACTTAGGCCGGGTTCCTGGCCAGAGGCCGTATCTCTGAGTTTTCTGTGTGGGCGCATGTCGCCATTGCAAGTTCATTGCTGGTTCTGAGTTGATGAAGTTGGTTTGCCATCAGCACACACATGTATGCATGTTGCAAGCGAGATTGAGTCAAGTCTGATTTCACGTGTAGTTGGTACTATTTGGGATGGGTGGTATTATGTGGCGTGGGTTACTGCGCCCGCTAAGAAATGGAAAATAAAGTAGTGATTCCGTAACAATTGGAACTTGTGACCTAAGTAACAGTTACATGTTTACTTTTCAGCCACATGGCCCAAGCATGTGCTTATGTTTGAGGGTGCACTTGTTTTCTTCTTTCCCCCCCTTGAAACTGACAGTATCTGTTTCATAACGGGCTGAGTGCCCAGCCTTTTCCGGAAAACTGACCAAGTGGAAAAGAATGTGATCCCCACGATACTTGGCCAAGCCCCAATCCTATTTGATCACCAGCCTGACTACTATGAGTTGTATTTGATCGGCACTGGTCTATCGATCTGAGTATGAGTGGAGGTAGACGCAAAATGATGACGCAAGAAGCACACTGCAAAAAAAAACTTGCAAAACCACCAAACAGGACCTACCTCAGTTGGTACACCCGCGAACTGTTGAAATACGGACTCAAGTTTGAATCCAGATACCTTCAGATGTAGAGAATAAAATGATATTCTGAATTTCCTGGGGCCGGTCAGTTCAATGATGATATCTAAAGGCTGTCACGTACTTTAAAAAGGAAAAAAAAGAGAAGGAAAACAACACGGCACAGAAACATAAGGTGGCCCAGGAGTGTACGTGTACCGGCTGCGTATGCTGCTCAATGAGAGTACATAAGCTGGAAGCTAACCCCAAGTCCTCCCCCCTCCTCCCCCCCCCAACCAAACAAAAAAAAAGAACCTGCTCTGGGCCCAGCTGGTGTTCAGGGTCTTGTGGAATGCCGTTATCTGAGACACGTATTGTGCTTTTAAGAAGTTATCGAGGAGGAAAAGTTGTCCACCTGGGGACCTGGTTGCATTGGGCAGAGCCTACAACGAATGGCACTGAAAGCCGCATAGTATAAGGGCCAGAACATACTGACTATGGTTGTGTCCTAACTCTCTCTTTCAGGCGCCAAAATCAATGCCTGCTTCTTCCCGTCATTCCAAAACTCTACAACTAGATATGAAGTGAGGATGAGCTTGGCTTTTCTTTGGATAGTCCCTCTCATTGATCATATGTGTAAAATGGTTTCAGTCATATTCACCAATCTGGATTACTTCGATTTGCGTAGCTGATGTTTACCAATGATGATGATCTAATTAGGTTTTTTGAATTTTGTCTTCTCTAATCTGAATTCACGCGTTTGTTTTTTTAGGTTGTAATTTTGGATATTCTTTCTAAATGATGATGATCTGATTCAGTTTTCTGCTGGTGGTTCCTTCGGATAATATGGTTTCTTGAAAATATTTTCTTAAACTTTTTTGTGCCATACATCTTCGCTAAATGTTTCTCAAACTGTGGTTTTGCAATCAGACTCGTTCTCATTCACACTTTACATGCATGCAAACAGTAGCGCAGCAAAACACCCGACAACGTCATACTCCTCGCGGATGCGCCCACACAAAACTCAGAGATATGGCAACCCAGATGCGAGTTCACTTCCAATGGCTATGGCGATATAGCGCCTGTACAACTCTCTGTTCGCATACAGTGGATCACCCTGGATATCCCAGACGCGTCTCTCTGAACACACACACACACACACACAGAACACTAACTACAGCTATGGCAGCTATGGCCGCCCTACCCTATCGCTATAGCTAAGCTTCATCTTCCTTGCCCACTTCGTCTTCGGGCTCACTGCAGACCTCCTTTCACAAGTCGCTGTGGCAGCGCTTCCACGTGGCTCAGGCAGGAATGAATGAATGGCTGGGCGCTGCCTCTTGATTTATACTTCTCAGTCTAAACGTAGGCAACTTCGAAAGGCCACTACTGGGACCTTCCGGAAGGCCGTAGACTTGGCCTTTCGTGACTGTAGCAGCTACGATTTGACCCTTCTGGACTGTAGCAGCTACGACCTTGACCTTTCGGGAAAACTACAGCTACTACTTCTAGACCTAACTAAGACTCCTAGTCGAGAGGTCTACAGATCGAACCCTTGCTACCTATAGACTGTACGACGACCTACCAACTGCTACAAATACGCAGGTCGCGGGTTCGACTCTAGGGGTCGACACAGACACTGTACATAGGTAAGGTGAAGACTAGGGATCGAACCTTGGGATCTGCATCAGCTACTGCGAACTGGTGAACACCGTTTCACTCCCGCCGTCCTAAATTCGAGGTCCTCCGAGAATAATTCAATCCAAGGTAGGACCTTTACCTTTCTGATCTCTCTCGTAGGGTCTAACTATATTGGGAGCTGTTTCTAGAAGTTCTGATCTCGTGAACCAGCGGTCATCCTCCGGCTCCTGATAAGCGAACCGGACCTTGTACTGTTTTTGTGGACGACCTCTACCTCCTGTGCTGAACACATCTTCACCTACAATGCCGTCAATGTCATATCTTCCGTCCATGTCTGGAGGGATCATGGACCGTCTAGATGGAAACTCTTGACTTGTGACACACGGCCGGCCGCAACTTCGATGCGTGAAACACGGGGTAGGTGTGGAGGTGCGCTGGTATCTCTATTGTGTAGGACGGTCCATCCTCTCCGCCCTTTACTTCTAGAACTGGCCACGGTCCTCTATACGCGGGCAGTAACTTCTGCGAGATGTTCTCCTCAGGTGCAAACTCTTTAGACTTGACCCAGACCAGGTCGCCTACCTGAAACTGCGATGGGCGACGGTGCTTATTAGCTTGTTCTATCATGTGGTGCTGGGCCTTCCTGAGGTTCTCAACAACAATTGCTATCTCTTTCTCGTGCTGTATCGCGAACTCCATGGTACCGGGCGGTAGCCTGTGAATCTGATCCCGGATAAGCCCCTCAAACGGTCTACGTGGTCTAAAGGACTTGTGCAGCTCATTGGGAGTGCGACAGGTGGACAAATGCACGCTGTTATTGTATGCGCTGCCTACCTTGGGTAACATCTCGTCCCAGTTGATCGGATCGGGTCTAATGTACATGCGCAAAACTTGCTGCAGGATCTTGTTCATCTGTTCCATTTGACCGTTAGTCTCTGGATGGCGGCCAGACGACATCAACAACTTTAATCCATAAACTCTCATGAGTTCCTGCCAGTTCTGGCTGGTGAAGCAACTATCTCTATCGCTAACTATGGACAACGGGACTCCATGTTCACTAACCCAAAAATCAAAGAACTTCTGTATCACTAACTGTGTGCGCGCCTCTGCGCGCAAAGGAGCAAAAATGGCATACTTGCTAAACCTATCAACTACGACCATGACTTGGCTCTTGCCGTGTCTACTCTTGACACCGGCATCCATGAAGTCAATGGAGACTGAATCTCCAGGCTGGTCTGGAATGGGCAAGGGCCTGAGAAGACCTAGAGGGGCACGCGTTGTGGTCTTGTTCCTCTGACAGGCTTTACAACTGCGGACATACTCTATGCAGTCGTTCTTCATTCCTGGCTAGGTGTACGCGTGCATGATATTGGCCAAAGTCTTTTGCCAACCGAAGTGTCCCTTTGTATCATGGCATTCCCCTAGGATCAGACTGCGGATCTCTTCACTGTTGGGAACGCATAAACGGTCTACATCGTTAGTCTTCTCAAATAGTAAGCCCTCTGTAGTGCGGTAATCTGGCTCAGTCTCTGGGGCCTCCTTAACTCTTTTGAGGAGGTCACTATAGATAGGGTCCTGCGCATACGCCTGTCTAACCTTCTCCTGCAGGTCATTCCCTATGCCGAGATAGTGAACTATGGCTCCAAAGTAGTCTAATCTCCTACTCAGAGCGTCTGCAACTACATTGTACTTGCCCTTCACTGGCTTGAGCTCGAAGTCATATTGGTCTATCTCAGCGGCCCACCTAGTCAACTTAGGTGTCATCTTGGCCCGAGTCTTTAACCACCTCAGTGTCTCGTGATCCGAGTATACTTTGAAGTGCCTCCCAAGCAGGTAATGAATGCTTCCAATGCTCTAAAGCCTGCCTGAGAGCGTAGAGTTCCCTCTCGTACATCGAGGTAGCAACCTTCTCTGAGGGCATCCTCGCTGACATGAACTCTACGGGTCTATAGCCATTGCCGTCGTCCTGCTGTAACACGACGCCTATCCCATACTGACTCGCGTCCGTGGTGACGACAAATGGCAAAGACGGATCTGCTACCTTTAGGACTGGGTACTCTACTAACGCGCTTTAACTTCTTAAGCGCAGACGTGCATTCTTTATCCCACTGCCAGATTGCTTCTTTCTTAAGCAACCTGCGCAAGGGAGCGGTGATAGTAGAAAAGTTCCTCTCGAACTTCCTGTAATAATTAGCTAGGCCTAGAAATGACCGCAACTCGGTCAATGTGCAGGGCGTCGGCCAATCTCTAATTGCCGCTATTATGATGTCCTCAGGCTTGACGCCATCTCCGTCTAATACGTGGCCCAAGTACAAAACTTGTGTCTTGGCCCACTCGCACTTCTTCGCGTTGATCTTGAAGTTTGACTCTCTCAATTTCTCCAAGACCTGCCTCAGATGACCCTGGTGCTCCTGGAGGGTCCTACTGAAAACTAAGATGTCGTCTAAGTAGACTACAACGAACCTATCCAACCAAGGTCTAAACAGATCATTCATACAACGCTGAAATGTAGTTGGCGTGTTGGTCAGTCCAAAGGGCATCACTATGAACTCGTAATGCCCGTATCTAGTCTGGAAGGCAGTCTTGTACTGATCATGAGGATGAACCTCTATCTGATGATAGTCGGACTTTAGATTTATCTTTGAAAAACACTTACAACCCTGCACCCGATCTAAGAGATCGTCTATCCTGGGCAGTGGTTCAACATTCTTCACTATGATGGCATTCAAACCCCTATAGTCTATGCACATACGCAACTCTCCCTGCTTCTGGGGGACAAACAAAACTGGTGCTCCAAAAGGAGATGAACTGGGCCTAATCCAACCTTTCTCCAGGAGCTCATCCAGCTGCTTGCGCAGCTCCTAACTCTCTGGGGGACATCCTGTAGATTGCTCTCTTAGGAGTTCTCCTGCTAGGCTCTATCTCTATCCTGCGTTGGATTGGCCGCGACGCTACTACTGTCGGCGGCTCAGTATCCTGCGTTGGATTGGCCGCGACACTACTCCTGTCGGCGGCTCAGACAAGTCTTTGAACTCCTCCAACAGCTTGGCAATGGTTGGATCTGTGGAACTAACTTCTTCCTTAGGCTCAGTGACAGGTCTCACATATACTATAAAGACCTGATCCTCTAGTTGCTCCTTTTTCACTAATCGCGCGAACGCGGGAGCACTGAGACAGCAATGTGCCGAAGTGTTGTCTACACCTGACAGATGAAACAGGCGGGCAACCTTAAGCTCGCCTGACGAAGTAGGGAGCCTACACATGCTCTCTCAAATGGAGTGTGGCCCCTGCTGCCTCTCCGCAATCCATTCTTAGGACTATGTCGAAAGGAAGGTCATCTTGAACGAGGAAAGTCAGGGAATGGAGAACTTTCTCTACCGTAGTCCTCAACTCGCATCATGCGGTTGTCTGCAAGGACACTGACTATGGGTCTGCCAACTTTTGGACTTCCAATCCTAGCCTCAACTTCTTCAGCGCTCTACAACTAATATAACTACGGGTAGCCCCTGAGTCTATAAGGGCCCCTACTCTACTCCTGAAAACTTCTACATCAACTAGAATTAGCTGACCCTTACTCTCCTTCTTCATTTTGGCCCAGGCCGGCATTCTCTCCTTCAACTCTTCTGTCACGCCTGTGAGGGAAGTGCCTAGAGAGACGCTAACACAAGCAGTCCCTGGACAGCTAGCTAGGCACTAGCCTGCAACCTCTGCCATAGGCTCATGTGGTGTGGGAGTTACTAGTTCGCGCGCGCTCGCTTCCCCACATGGCCTTAAAGTAGGGGCAGTTGCGACCCCTACTGGCGGCTGCCTTTTGACTGTTGGGCAGTAGCCTGCAACCTCTGCCATAGGCTCATGTGGTGTGGGAGTTACTTGTTTGCGCGCGCTCGCTTCCCCACATGGCCTTAAAGTAGGGGCAGTTGCGACCCCTACTGGCGGCTGCCTTTTGACTGKTGRGCAGCCCATCGGGCCTGTCTGTACTTAGGACAAAATTTAATTACATGGGCCGGGTCACCACAAAACACGCACTGACCCAAGTCCACGCGTTCCTGCCATATGCGCTGGTCCAAGCCCAGATCTTCCCATGGCCTGCCTTGCGGCAAGCCGGGGTGCCATCCTCTTGACTGTTGAGGTGGCCCTCCACCTCGTCGCGGCGGGGACCGACTAGGACCCTGACGATTCGGCGGGGGACCTTGACCCCTACCTCCCACTTGGCGGTTCCCTTGTCCGCCAACCCCTTGTGCGCCCAATCCTCGGCCTCTCGTGGCCTGGCCCCTTTGGCCTTGGTCTCCTCCTCGACCTTGCGGCCTCCCTCCAGCCGCGACAGTCGCATAGGACCTCCCTTGCCCTTCGCTGTTGTCCTCCT
This sequence comes from Chara braunii, assembly GCA_003427395.1. Classification (NCBI taxonomy): domain Eukaryota; kingdom Viridiplantae; phylum Streptophyta; class Charophyceae; order Charales; family Characeae; genus Chara; species Chara braunii. The sequence continues at coordinate 558,555 of BFEA01000547.1, read as the reverse complement.
CCTCTAGTCCCCACTCAATCTCACTGTAGGGGACTTCATCTGTACCACCCTCCTCTAAAGTAAGGATCATGTGATGCTTGGCCCTGACTTGGCCAGAGATGGTACGACCTTTCCACTTTTTCCCCTTATCCAAGTCCTTATGCCAGAAAGTGGATACTGGCATGGACTTTGACTCGAACAGGACCACCTCTCTACTTAGCACATCATACGTGATGTCGGCCTGTTGAGACTTATCAAAGAAATGCCCACGCAGGGGCTCTGGCATGGCACAATAGAATAATTGGACGAGTTGGGTCTCAGTGACCCCATTGTCTGGGACGGCTACCAAGTCGTCCATGACAGCTTTGAGTGCTCTCGCACTCCTCCACTGTTGCGAGTGGATGGTCTGTAACTTATCAGAGGCTCTGACGCCTCTCGTTGGGTCAGCAAACCTTTCTCGCAGTAGTTTGAAGAACTGAGGAAGGAGGGTGATCTTGGAATATGCCACCAGGTTGTTTTCACAACCGGTCGCGCGCGCAAGGGACCTGGCAAAACTGGCCGCTTCATCTTTGAGGGCCTGGAAGGCGATGAGGACTTGTTCCTCGGTCAAGATGTGTTGTAAGTATACGTAACTATTGACGTTCGCATCCCAGTTATCAAAATTCTCTTCCTTCTTCCCGCCGTATGCATCTGGGAATTTAAGCTTGACGTGCTCTTTACGAGGCCTGGCCTCACTCTCGACAGCGGCTACTGCTTTGGCAATCACAGAACTTTCCTACGTTCTCCCTTAATCGCCTGACTTTGCCCCCAACGTGGGTGACCATGTCGCGCGCAAAGTCCTGGAATCCTGATCGCATGGCACTCAGGGCCACATCGTGACCCTAGTTGGCTTGGCGCTCCTCCATCCAAGCCTCACTCGACACTTCCAAGTACCCCAACATCTTATCCATTTTGGCAGAAATTTCTGCCTGCGCCTGCACCTCGTCTGCAGTCTCTCACCTTTGCCACCTTCGCGGTCAACCTATTAACTTCCTCCCTCCTCCTCTTCTTTTCCCTCTTCATCCTCCTTTCCACTCCAACTTCTTCTCCTCCTCTGCTTCTTGTCGTTCCAGGGGGTCCTCGATTGTTGCTAGCGCCTTGGCTAACGCTTCCTTCTCATCCTGTGGCACATATAACTGTGCCTCCTTGTCTTCCCCCAACCACCAGTTAGCAATCCACTCACTAATCTTCTTCTCCATTGCTGCATCCTCATTCGTTGTGCCACTACTCTCCCCTTTTGCTTCCTTGCGTTTTCTCTCCTCTTCTGCTTCTGCTGTTGCTTCTACCTCGGCAGCCTTTTTCTTCTCCTCCATCTCCTCGTCCAGTTTCTTCATTTTCGCCGCCCGCTCTTCAGCGATTGCTTTCAACTTTGCCTGCTTTAGGAGCTCTTTCCTTTCTTTATTCTCTCTCACTAAGGCGGCCATCTTCTCTTGTTGCTCCTGGGTATAGGGGCTAGTACTCTTCCCAGTGCGGGTCTCAACCATGGTGATTAGTGCACAACCGGATTAACGGTTCCAAACCTCACCACTTAGACTCTAACCCCTGACTGACACTGAATGACTCAATCTAAGACTCACAGAATCCGGACAAGGATCCTGTCAACTAGGGTCTCTAGCCTAGACCTACTCTAAGGCTGTCACTACTAGACCTATTGCTGATCAGGAGGCATTTAAGGAGATCCCCCATAACTCCTCAGGAATTATTTAACGTCGCAAACAAGACGACGCGATCAACAGGTCTCTCAACACTTGGACTGCCTATTGCGCAGCCCACAACTTAGCCTTTCGGGCCTACCGTGCCACACCGAGCAGCCCGCCGGTTTGTACCGGTCCTTGGGAGGGTTAGGCCTCCGGGACAGTCGAGTCGTCAGACAGTCTTTAGCCCTAGTTGGTCCGGCAGGGATTTGGTCAACAAGGCCTATCCTTCATCCACAGAGTACTATCACCTGGACAAAAAGTGACTCGATGCAGAAAGAAGAGACGAACAGACTGGACTCGACAAGTACCACAGGGTGTGTGCACATCCGTAGGGCGAGGGAGAGGTTGAAGGCTTGGCGAGATTATACCGGCTCCAACTTGGTCAACGCCGGTCAACGCCGGTCAACGCTGCGGTCATTCGCCGGTCAACGCCCCGGTCAACTCCGGTCAACTCCCTGTGAACGCCAGTCAATTCTGGTCAACGCCTCCGGTCAACTCCTCGGCTACGGCGGTCGGCTTCACCTTCGTGGCCACCCTTCACCTTCTCTTCACCTCGCCTCTTCCCTCTTCACCCTGACTGTCTTCTTCCTTTTTTTTTTTTTTATCGTCTCTCTCTCTTCCTCTCCTCGACTATGGCTTCTCTCTCCCATCTCAGTCTCTCCCTCTGTCCACTCTCTCTCCCTCCTTCGTCACTCCGTGGTCAAGCTCCGCGGCTATGGCCTTCTTCTTCTTCTTCACGGGACTGCACTTCACAGGTACGTAACAACCAAACTTGTATCGCTCATCTCTCTCTCTCTCTCTCTCTCTCTCTCTCTCTCTCTCTCTCTCTCTCTCTCTC
>BFEA01000547.1:533529-544256 GCA_003427395.1 Chara braunii | reverse complement strand
CGGTGCCCGTATCCAGCCGAAGGCCTGCTTCACATACATTCACACAGGCGGCCCAGGGCCTGGGTTCACTCAACCAACTGGCGCTGCGCAACTGCCTGAATTTCCCTGAGTTGCGTGGCGGCCAGAATAGGGCCCTGAGGGCCTCGTCGAGCCTGCCTTCACTTAGGGCGGCCGACGGGCTGCGAAATGGGGCCTTATGGGGCTTATCGAGGCAATGGCCTCGCACCGGTATCTTAATTTCCAAAATTCCATCCTTAGGCTAATTACTAATTAGATTTTTCTAGTAGTTCCTTGTCTCATTTTCATGAATTTTCTGTTGAAGTTTTCTGAGCGTACTCGTTATGGGACGCTGGGCCCGGTTCCCAGTTTGTGCCAATTTGTGAAGATATGGTTGTATCTATGGGACGCTGGACCCGGTTTCCAGCAGGTGCTGCTCCCCACTAATAGATGGAGCTTTTTTCCAAAAAAAAAAAAAAAAAGTGATGTTTTGCCTGGGCCCACGGGCTCGTTCTGCACTCTATTCTAGAGAGCTGTAGGTGTCTCTAGCCCTGGCTCAGTTTGATGTCCCCTAAGAACATATATACAAGTTTGGAAACTGAGATTGGATAGTAGTTCAGTTGTTTGCATACAGTTTACTGAATCCTGCAACCGGCATCAAAGGTTTTCATAAATGAGGAGTTCAAATTTCTGGCTAATGGACAACATATTGGCATATACAGAATCTGTAGCTGTAATCATCTTCTTCTTCTATTTTGCCGTTATGTTATGTACCCGATTGAACTTCAATCCACAACCAATTCGCATGTTCACATACACGCATGCAATTGCAGAGTATACTCGGAGGAGGCAAAGCCACACAAAACCGGAGAGAAGATATGCACAGCGGAAGCTCAAATACACAGAGAATTGAAAAACGAATTTCGATTCTGTAATCCCCCGTCGTCCTCCAATCAATCCAGAATACTTGTTCCAAGAATCTCAACCGCGTTTACAATGACCCTGAACAACCAAAAACAAGAGTTCAACGAAGTATGCAGGAGTCTTCTTCTTCCTCCTCGCCACCTCATACCCCTGGCTATGGCTGCCGTAGCAGCAGTAACCACACAGCTATCACAACGTGCCAGTCTGAACCAGCAACTCCAATGATAGTAGCACCAGCTCAGCTGCCCGCACCGAAGTGCAGTGCTGGAAGTCCTGATGAAGAAGGAGACGACCAAACCAGCACTTCGAAGAAGGTGAAGATGAAGTTCCTCGTGAGGAGGAACATTAGATATGGCTGCCAAGTGGAGGATGGCAGCGCCCAAACCCAACAACACAGTCCTGTCGAAGCTCTTGTGCAGAGCTGCTAAATAGCAGCAGTGCGATCTTCAATTTTGTGTCCCAGCCCCAGCTATGGCTGGGCTTCAACGAAGAAGATGCCCTCGCCCAAAATAGCGCAGCAGCGCTCCAGCAACGAATGGGCAGAGTTTCCCCAGCCAACGAAAACATGAAAAGACGTCGACTCTATTTTCCTCCCGCTACGTCTAGACTCACGGACTAGGCCTACAAGGGATTCCCCAGGCAACAGCCCAAAACTCATCTGCATGGGGATGGAAATCCGGGAAAAGGGGACCTAGACCTAAGACAAGGAAAAAGAAAAGGCCGAATGGCCTAAGACTATTACACAAAGACTAACTGGTGACAGACTCAGGGATCGAGTCCCAGAGGGCACAACACTCACAAATAAAACACAAGTTACAAGTCACGGGATCAAGTCCCGCAAGGCTCAAAACAAGCAAACAGCAGGCAAACAGGCAACACAGCAGACAAAGGTTGCGGGATCAAGTCCCGACAACGGCACCAGGGACAAAATTAGTATACAGCCCGCTTGTCGCACTGCATTTCATTGCATTTAGAGGCTGCTCTCATGATTTGCAACAATTAGGGGTGCGCTGTCTAGATAAGAGTGGTTTGATCATCAATGCACTTGTCTTCGTCCTTGTCTGCATAGCACTGAAACCTGACCCTTTAAGTCTTGCTCGGCCTCCCTGTTGATCTGCCCATGAAAAGATGAGCAATGATTTTCTCTGAGCCTGCCCTTACCTCCATGGTAGGAGGATGCACGCTCCGCCCGTCTTTGAATGTGGGTGATGAGTGCATGTAAGGGGTGGTACATCAACCAGATAGATGGGCCCCTCTCGGCCATCTCCAATCGCTTGCAGCATCTTGGAAGGCCCACACCACTTCGTCAGAAGTTTTCTGGATATTCCCCCCTCTGACCAAGTTGCAAACGTGCTCGTGGAAGTCCGACTTCATGGGAGCTATACTGTCGAAGTGGAGAGTCAGTGACAGCTACTTGTGGGTGAAGATGTCTTCAAAGGGTTGCAGATGGCACTTTTGACCAAGAGTTTGTATGCTCTGTAATACGGCTCGCGGACATGGACACTACCTGCTGGGGCACCCCTTTAAGCTTTCCTCAGACCATCGAACCCTGCAGTGGTTGAAGACGCGGGCCAAGTTATCAGACGATCTCGAGGAGGTGTGACCTAAAGTGAATCCTGATGGTACCCTTGGTGAGCTCGTAGTAATTGAACTGACCATTGATAGCCCACGACCAGTGACCTATGTCCTCGTCTCTTTTGCTGTTAAATCCGGGTGGCACCTCCGCCTTGGTTTGGATTTCCGTTCTTCCTGCCGGCCGTGCAGTGTGGCCACGATGGCGTCCAGTTTACTGCCGATGGACGTGATCCGGTTCTTCAACGTGTCTATTGCATTGAGCTTGGCCTCTATAGTGGACAGTTCGTCCCCATGAGTGGATTGCAATGTGGAGAAGGCTGCCAATCCATCACTCACATCGGCAGTCTACTCGGTCTTGCTTCTCTTGGAGTCCACTCTGCCTCTCTATTAAGTCCTCATCCTCTTTCACCCGCTCCTCCAATTCAGCTTTCATTGCCTCCAGCACTGCAAGCTCATCCTTCACAATTGCGTGTCTGTCTTCCAACATCTTCACTTAAATTCAATTAGTTTCATCCGTTCTCCTGTCATCCTCCGTGGTTTATGCTGATTTGGCACTTGTGAACCTTTGCGATGAACTGGCCCAAACCAGGCACATCATAAAGTTGGTAGATGCCAACTGTTGGATGGTAAATGCTGCTATGGCACTTGCTGATGCGTATCAGGTGCTGATGTGGCAGCTTGGAGGACCCAACCACTTGCCCGACCTCCAAATTGTTGCCAGCTCTGATGCCAGTGTTAGTATCTCACCAAGCTTTGATTACTTCCAATGTGCGTCAGTCGTACAAACTGAATCGAAGACCAAATTGAAGAATCACAACTGAAACGCAGTTACACCAAATTGTATTGAACACCAGCGTACCTGATACATGGAGAATATCATCCACTGGATGTCTGGCTGCCCTGAGAAGCCTACAATGAACAACACTGAAAAGGACACAGTATAGGCCTAGAACACACTGTTATGGCCGCTCGCAGACTCCCTCATTTAGGCGCCAAAAATAGTGCTGCTTGTTTTTCCTGTCAGTCCAAAACTCTCTGAATAGAAACTGAGTGGAGTTTTGCTCCCACATCGCTGGACCTTGGTGCTTTCATGAATGATGATATCCTGAGGGATGCGCGAAGTGATGGATTCATGACTGTTTGATGCCAATTTGAGTGTCTGTGATCGAATAGCTTGTTTTGATATGGTTCTGGTGTTCTTAAAATGTAACGTGCAGGCTGGTGCTGATAAGAGTGAATGTGTGCGTGAGTGCGCAAGGGCTATCGAACTGGATGATGATTACGGTAAGCATTCCATCCATCATAAATGATCTGTACAGCGGCCAAGGCCCCAACCCTCTGCTTCTCAATTGGAATGAAGGATAGAGTTTGAAGTCTGAAGCCCTGCGAGGATTTGCTTCTTTTGATTATTTGCATTGGGTTTCCTGGTTTAAGCGCTCTTATGTCAGGAAAGAGAACTCAGCTGAACTTAGCCCTTGATCATCCAGCATAGCCACTGTTTCTGTGTGTTACCCTGGCCTTCAGAGGCATTCTTGTTCGCCATGCTTGCAAACAGCACCACTGCTGAATTTCTGACATTTTCTGTGGTAATATGTGATGCGTTAGACCTGAGACTTTACTGCCATTTATGGTCAGTGGCACATTGCATCTCTAGGCCGGTTGTCAAATGCTAGTGTGTTGCAAAATCATTCGCTGTGATGCTTCGGATCAATGTCATTGATAGGCCCGGCGTCCTTGGTTGTAGCCTTTCGAAATTGTAGGAGCAACTGGGTTATAATTTTACAGGGTCTCCTTGCTAAGACAGTGTGGAGGGTTAGGATTTGCCTCCATCATTATTTCTAGAAGCCTCGTGCAAGGTTGATTCCTGACAGTGCTGAGGGGGGAGTTACATCAAATCAGAACAGTGCCACCTTGCGAACAAGGGATGATATGATACAGATTTCTCAATATGTCAACAACTCAGATCGACTCCCATGAGGGCACGGATGCACAGCCCGTAGTTTGTCTGCTGATGTGGTTTGTCATGTTCGCCATACACAACTCCAAGATTGTGTGTGTGTGCGCGCGCACTTGTGTGTATGTGAGAGCGTGTGTGTGTGTCAACATGCCATGGTATGGGGAAGTTCATACTACGGGATGACTGTCTCAAGGACTGGTGCCACTGCCACTACTATGGTTAATGTAAGGTTGTGACAACAGGTTCGCACAATAAATGACAACATGGGTCTCTGCGTTTCGAGAGTTATTCAACACCTGGTTCGGCAGTACAGTGTTGACAGTGTGCACACATTAGTCAGTACGTGCACTGGTAAGTGCTTGAGTAAGAATACGATGGCAATACCTTTTGTGGTCATTTTAACAAGCGATAGTTTGCAAGGGGGGGAGAAGGGGGGGGATCGTGAGCCGGGGCTTAGGTAGGGAGAGGATGTCAATAGGGAGTGTTTCACATGATTTGACAGTGCTAGGAAGTTGACACTCTTGTAATGATTTGAAGTCAATAGGGGGTATTTGGCATGATGGATTGACAGTAATAGGAAGTTCACAGTGTGAGGTGCTGTGTAAACTTGCAGTTGTTTTAGCTGGACATTTCTTTCCACTGACACCTATAGTGATTTGATGTTTGCTTTTTTGGCAGGAAACCCATGGAATGACGTTGCTTGTGAGCTATGGGATGCTGGGGACACAACTTTGGCTGCCAGATTCTTCGAAAGGTAGGCACTGTTTCCCTCTCAGCTTCCTTGCCCCTCGGCGACACCATCCCTTCTCTCTTGCCTATTGTCTAGCTTGCCTAAGGTCCTCCCTCACTGTTTCCTCTCAACCCCTATTCCACTGACGACAGTGTCAGCATCCACTTTTCTCTTGTCTGCAGAGCAATAGTCAAGGAAGATGACTAGTGCTAATGGAACCTCTGTTCTGTCTGGTCCAGCAGAGTGATGCTCTCACTCAACCGTCTGTGATCCAACCTCCGAAGCTGCCTATGTGCGACCGTATCTCCTTGTGCACTTCAACTGGGCTGTTGTGGTCCCTTCCATCCTTTGCCTTCTGGATCTCACTAGCCTGTGTACCATGTGTGCAACTGTCTTCCTAGCGTATTGATCGTCTTTCAGTGTCTCTGAAAAACTGGGGCAATCTCGAAGTGGCACATTTGCCCAGCTAGACCGTGGCAAATGCTGAGGCATACCTAGAAACTGCCGCTTTTGGCCAGGTCAAATTACCAGTGGGAAGTTTGAAATAGTGAGAAGACTGACGCCTGTCGTGGTCCTTTCTTGGTCCAAAGTGTTTACTGTCATTGATACTCAAGAGGCCAGGAAAACCTGAGATTAGTGGTGCCTAAGAAAGGGGATACCCCCTAATATTGCTGCATCCACGAGGATGCGAGCTCTGGTCTGTTTGTCAACACTTACATGTGAGTAACGTTAAGTTACGCGACCCCATTTAGGCAAGTATTTAGAGAGTTTGTGAACAAGCATGACAGTTCAGTTAGTTCATCATAGGCTTGAAAGACTGTGACACACAATTGGGGATCACCTCCACCACAAAGTCTTAGAAACTGTTCAATCAGCAACCTTCCATGCCACAAGTTAATTGAAAACAATGTCTATTAGGCACTGCAAAGAATGGTTTCCTGCTTGCGCGTAGCATTGCAGCATGATGGCATAATGCGCTCGATTGAAATTTTGATACGGTCTAAACCATGATGAAACTTTCGAAGAAAGGCAGGTAGAAGTAGGTGCAGGCTCTTTGGAGCTGGGAGACTCGGTGGGGCGTTCTCTTATCATTGGGCAATGTCGCTGGAACCTCCTCATGGCGTCCAGCCAACTTGGGAAGTGCTTGATTAGGCATTGAGACTTGTGGGTGGGTGTCACGAGGGGGAAAGGGCCACGAAGGGGGAAGTGGGAGAGGTGGTGGGTCTGAACATGGAGGGAGAGGGGAGTTCATGAATGTTTTGGAGGCGAAGAGGGGGAAGGGGGTAGTAAACCCACATATGTTAGGGAGGGAGGAAATGTGCCACAAAGTATGAATTGAATGGAGGCAGGGAAGAAGGTTTGCAGGCGGAGCGGGGGAGGAGGGCAGTGAATTTAGTAGTAGGCAGGCAGGGTGTCCCATCAAGTAGAATGGAAACATGAATTTTTGAAGCTGCACACAGAGGGGAAGTGCATGCAAAGGAAGGTGAGGGCTGCACAAGAGAGCATTGGAGAGAGGCGTAGTTGGGGCCATGAGACTGAGTGCGCAGAGGAAGAGGGGGGGCGAAATCTGTTTAGGTTGGGTTCCGTCTCCAGTGTTGTTTCAAGGTTGGCCTCCTTCGTGTCCTAGGCTTGCGTGTTCCCCCTGTTGTTTTACCCATTGATGTAGCTTCCTTCCCTCCGAATTCACTTTTGGAGTTTGAACGCCAACCTTTGTTCTGCTCCTGCACGTGCAGCGAACTTTCGTTTTGCGCATTGATTCATCTTCCTTCCCTTCGTCTGATTCACTTCGCTACGGGAAGCTGTTGTGTTCTCTCTCACACAGTCCACAAGAAACGACGGCCCTCAGATGTGAAGGGAGGTTGAGGCACCAGCAGTACGGAGAACAAGTGTGATGGAGTGAAACTTATTGCTGGGATGAAGAACAAGTAGCCATAGAAAGAGACATACTCAAGTAGTCATAGAAAGAGACATACTCGATTGGTGGTGAAGAGGGTGGTAGCCCGGGATGTTATAGCCAGAATGGCTGATCAGCAAGAACAAGGTCTTGTCTGCTTTAGAGAAGAAATAGCGCTGTCGAGTTGAACGTGAAAGGGGAGGCTACACTGTGGTTTGGCAATCAACTTCAAGCACCACATTTAGGATTCATGGCTGTATGCAATGGCAGTCAACACATGTTGACTGGGAGGATGCAGTGAATATCAGGAGCGCATTGTTCATGGGTTGGGAGGAAGGGAAAAGTACAGTTTGGAGAGTCTGGAAACTGATAGGCTGGTTAGCGGAACAGGGTTTTATTTTCTAGACCTTTTTTAACTCAGCTCTGGACGTGATTGAGGCCAGATAGGTATGACTGTAATTGTGGTTAGGCACATCCAGGAAAGTCCTGGTGTGAGTGTAGCCTGAGAGGTGTGATGTGTGTATAGCCTGAGAGGTGTGATGTGAGTATAGCCTGAGAGGCGTGCTGCATTGAGTGGGTGATTATTATTGTTGTTATCATCTTGTGATTCAGTGCTTCATGTATCTTAATCGGCTTTTTCCATGTCAACATCTTGGGATGACATTGGACTCGATGGCTGGAGCTGTGGATCGGGGTCATGGCACATGCCTGTCTTGTGCTTGTAGGCTGGCTTTTCCACCTTGAAGAGGTAATTATGTGCAAACACTGAGCCATGAACCACACGGTCAACTGTCAATCTGATAAGGTGAACTAGAACTGGTAAAAGAGTGGCCAAACCCGTCTGTGGAAGTGCAAGCGGGGTCTTGTTGTAACGAGACTGACAAACCGAGGTTGCCTGCCATTTCGTGTGAAGGGCTTGTGCAGCACTCGGATCTGGAGCGCCCGGTGCAGAAGACCTATTCAGGTGATTGATAAGCAGGATTATCGGACCAGTTTCCTTCTCCACACTGACCAAAACAAGGTTGCTCATCCCCCTCCGTAAAAATGCACCCAGGGGTTCTATCAGATAATTGCCCAGTGGGTGTTTTATTAGTTTAAAACACCAAGGTGTTACTTTTGGGGGGAAGAAGGTAGTTGCTTAAGAGAATAGAGAGAGCTTCATGGACTGCTTAAGGGCCAGACGCCAGGGGTGCTGTGTCTATGACTCCGTGCTTAGAAAACATAGTTGTGGCATCAAATTTCTTGGGCTCAAGCTAAGACTTACAATATGATCAGAGCACCACAGGGGCTTCTGTGCCCGATATCAGAGGGGCAGCTGATGCAGGGGTTGAGCTGTTAGTGGTTTGACACAAACACTTCTACATCGTTAGATTCAGTACCAGAAGTGCAGCCTAGATCCAACGGCAGCCTGGTCAAGGGGGATGAGCTGTAAATAGCTCCTTTGAAACACTTCTACCTTGTTAGACTCAGTACACGTATTGCAGCCTAGCCCCATTGTTGGGCCTAGTGTCAATGCAGCAAGCAGGAGGAGCATAGCGGCTTGCCTGAAAAGCCACCTGTTGTGTCCTGTGTCTTGTGTGGGGCCTCAGGCACTAAGCGCTGGTTTGGAAGATGTGGTCATATACCACGCATGAGCTAAACACAAAAAGGTACAGTTGTGAAGAAAAACGATACAGTTGTCAAGACTCGGCCATGCGTTTGGGCTCAGTAGGGAGATGTAGTACTGTTGTCCCCCGAACACAACACACCCTCAATTTGACTGTATTGAACCCGAAAGGTAGCTTGCATAATCAGGGTGCGTTATGTTTGGGGGGAGACTGTAGTGTAGAACTGGGGCTGCTGTTGCAAGACCTGAAAGTTCTGGAAGGAAGAAAACTGAAAGCAAATCTGAAATCTGCATGTCACTTTTCAAACACAAAATTCGGAATTGCAAATCTGTGATCATCTATCATCTGCAGCTCTTCGACAAATGCTGTTTCCAAATAGCACGACCCCTTCACTAGGACATTAGTACTACGCCTCTGACCTTTCATTCAAAAAGTTTGGGTGGTCCAGATTTAATCTCACAAAAGGTTTTCTAAGTTGGCATCCCTGGCTGCTCTGATTTGGTCAGTGCTAGAGCTAATGCGTTAAGTGTCCTGAAAGGCATTCCACGATGCAGACCCCAAATTCGAATTTCAGGATCAAGGTCCTAGGCCAAGGGAGGCCAAGTCGGTCAGTTTCAGAAAAGTCGCAGTCGGGTACCTTAGGGGTCAAGTCCATCAGGTGCCCCTACAGCTACACAGACCTACGACAGACAACAGTCAACTACCAAAACACAGCTCACGGGTTCAAACACACAGGGGTCGACTCGATACTGTACACGGGTGTGGAAGGTCTAGGGATCAAGCCCTGGGATCTGCATCGGTTACTTCTAAAGTGAAAAAACGCTTCACTCCTGCCGGCCTAAATTCGAGGTCCTTTGAGAATTCTTCAGTCCACTCACCTCCACTCTGGGCTCCGTTCCTCTGCCCGCACATCCGCCATCCCGCTGGACATCCCATTGCTCGCGCCTTTTTTCTTTGTTTTTTCTTTTTTAACAGTGCGCGCCCACCTCCCCTTGGCCTTTGACACTTCCTGACCGTCTCTGACGACCTCCTGTCAGCCTCCGCCCACCTCCCTTCCGCTATTGGGATCTCCCATCTCCCCTTGCCTTCCCCCCACCTCGCGTCCGCCTCCTCCCACCATCCTGCTGCACATTGTGCTGTGTGCGCCAACCCTCCCTTCTGCCATTGGGATCTCTCATCTCCCCTTGCCCTCTGCCCACCTCGCGTCCGCCTCCTCCCAACATCCCGCTGCACATTCCGCTGTGTGCACCAACCTCCCCTCGGCCTCCACTGACCTCCTGTCCGCCTGTGCCCACCTCCTCCGCCCGCTACCTCCAACCACCTCCGCAAGGCCCCCGCCCGGTACCTCTGTCCACCTCTCCTTGGCCTCCGCCCTATGCCTCCACCCACGGGTCGGCCTTCGCCCGCTCTCCTCTCCGCCTCCTCACGCCATCTCCTCTCCGCCTCGGCCACTTCTCCTCTGCCCACCTCCCCTCGGCTGGCGGCCCACCCCCCGTCCAACTCCTATCCCGTCCAACTTCTATCGTCCTCTACCTCCGCCCACCTCCGCTCAGCCTCCACCTGCCCCCGCTATCTTCTCTCCGCGGCAAAGACGATTCCTTGGGGGGAGAGAGAGAGAGAGAGAGAGAGAGAGAGAGAGAGAGAGATCTGTTTTCTTTCTTTTTCTTTTCTTCCCCCTCCATGCATCGAGCCCGCGCGCGCGCGCGCGAGAGAGAGAGAGAGAGAGAGAGAGAGAGAGAGAGAGATCTGTTTTTTTTTTTTCTGTTCTTCCCCCTCCATACATTGAGAGAGAGGGTGATCTGTTTTCATCTTTTTCTTTTTTCTTCCCCCTCTATACATTGATCGTGTGTGTGTTTGAGAGAGAGAGAGAGATCTGTTTTCTTTCTTTTTCTTTTCTTCCCCCTCCATGCATTGAGCGAGAGAGAGAGAGAGAGAGAGAGAGAGAGAGAGATCTGTTTTCGTTTTTTTTTTTTTTTTTTTTTTTCTCCCTCCATACATTGAGAGAGAGAGAGATGGGGGGGGGGGGACGGAGGGGGAGAAGGA
>BFEA01000547.1:515317-529127 GCA_003427395.1 Chara braunii | reverse complement strand
GGGAAGAAACAAAGAGCGAGAGCGAGAGAGAGAGAGAGAGAGAGAGAGAGAGAGAGAGAGAGAGAGAGAGACATGAAAGAAAAATGGGACGCCATCAGCGACTGTTGCTGTGCGCCGCGGCGTAGCCGTGGCGGGTCCCCCTTGTACTCTTAAAGAATGCAAAGGGCCCAACTTGACGCTTCCCGTTGGGCCCAGCGAAATTCGGTGTGGAGGCGGGCGAGACTAGGGCAAGGTAAATCAGCCGCGGTGTTTCGTGGCGGGACTGCCGGCGGGAGTGAGGGAAATTCGGTGTGGCGGTTCCACGCGACACGCCCCGCTTTGCAGTGTCGGGAGGACACAAAGTCCTGTTTCCCCCTGCCACGGTTTTTCTTTTAACCCCCCCATTTAGTTTTCTGCCAGTCCGTGGTGCCGGGCGGGGGCTGCGTCGATATGGAAAAGGGCGGCGATGAAAAGATGTGATGGAGGAGGGAGGATCAACGCAGGAGGAGGGAGGAGGAAGAGGGAGAAAGACATTTGGGGCTTGTGGCACGTGTGCGCTCAGAGCATGAAGGGTGGGAGAAAGAGGGAGGATGAAGAGGGAGAAGCATGTTTGGGCCGATCGAAGCAAAGAAGGCAGCATGAGGAGCAGCGAGGACGAGGAGGAACAACGAAAAAGAGGAGCGAGGGGACGATGAGAATGGAGGAAAGAGGAGGAGGATGGAACAAAAGGAGAAAGAGGGACAAAAAGGAGGACGACGATAAGCATGACAGACGACGAGAATTCATGGAGGAGGGGAGAGGATGTAGGGAGGAGCTTGCCAGGGGGAGGAGGACATCGCGCAAGGGGGAGGAGGAGGTCGGAACGAGGGGGATGAGGAGGTCACACAAGGAGGAGGTGCGAGGGGGAAGCGGACATCGCGATAAGGAGGAGGAGGTCGGAAGAGAGGTGGGAGGAGGTCATGCGAGGGGGAAGCAAACATCGCGACAAGGAGGAGGAGGAGGTCGTGCGAGGGGGATGAAGAGGTGGGTGGAGGACGCGTGAGGGGGAGGAGGTCGCACAAGGATTTGGAGGACGTTGTGTGAGGGGGAGGAAGAGGTCAAGCAAGGGAGAGGTCAGAAGAGGGGGAATTCGCGCCAGGGAGAAGGGGGGCGCGCGAGGGGAAGGAGGAGGTTGGAAGACGATGTGTGAGGGGGAGGAGCGGGTCGTGCAAGGACGAGCAGGAGGTCTCAAGAGGGGGAGGAGCCTAGGAGGAGGTCGCACAAGGGAGAGGAGAAGGTCGAAAGAGGGGGAGGAGTGGGTTGTGCAAGGGGGAGGAGGAGGTAGTGCGAGGGATATGAGCAGGTCGCACGAGGAGGACGAGAGGTTGGAGGAGGTCGTGCAGAGGTCGGAAGCGAGGTGGAAGGAGGTCGCAGGAGTGGGATTAGGAGGTCGGAAGAGGACACGTGAGAGGTGAGGAGGAGGTCGCGCAAGGAGGAGGAGGAGCTGGAGGAGGTCAAAAGAGAGGTGGGAGAACGTCGTGTGACGGGGAGGAGGTCGTCGGAAGACGATGTGCAAGGGGGAAAAGCAGGTTGCGCAAGGACGGGGAGGAGGTCCCGTGGAGGGGAGGAGGAAGTCGCACGAGGAGGAGGAGGAGGTCCGAAGAGGGGGAGGAGTGGGTTGTGCACAGGGAGGAGGAGGTAATAGGAGGGGTAGAAACAGGTCGCACGCTGGGATGACAGGTTGCAGGAGGTCGTGCGGGAGGGGGAGGAGGAGGTCGCACCAGTGGGAGGGGGAGGTCACCCTAGGGGGAGGAGTTTGTGTGAGCGGGAGGAGGGGGCCACGAGGGAGGACGAGGAGGTGGCGCTAGGGAGAGGAGGTCGCACAAGGGGGAGGAAGTATGTGCGTCCTCACACAGACGAGAGAGAGAGAGAGAGAGAGAGAGAGAGAGAGAGAGAGAGAGAGAGAGAGAGAAGACCGGCGTATCTTCCTCCAAATGTTGAAAAGATGCCATCGGCCTTTTTTGGCGCGGTGGTAATTTGCCAAATACCCCCATAAGTTGAGATGTATTTCAAAATGTCCGTGAAAGATCTCGGTACAGTGGAATGGCCTTTTGGGCTGACATCTTTGTGTTATGCCCCTGTCAGCCACGTGTGCACATTCGCAATGTCAGCCACGTGTGCACATTCGCAATGTCAGCCACCCCGTTTGGGCCTTGGCCTTTTGCAATTGCACCTACGAAAAGTTGGCAACTTCCGGGGCATTTTGCAAAGTTGGACGGTGTCCGATAGGGGTACATTGCAAAGACGGGGTCCAACCGATGTCCGGGGTGTTTCGCAAAATGTTTTTGTCATCATCCTTCGTCGCAGCGTGGCTGTGGCAGGTCCACTTGTTATGCTAAAAAAGAACAAAACAGCACGTGCGTAAACGAGAGAGAGAGAGAGAGAGAGAGAGAGAGAGAGAGAGAGAGAGAGAGAGAGCCCAATCTAACCAACTACTCGCCACCCCACCCCCGACCCCATCCCCCATGATCAAGTGTAGTATCTGTTCCGATCAGTTTCATATCTGATCCGTGGTCCATTGAGACCTTTAAAGCATGTGTTGGGTGTGTGTGTGTGTGTGTGTGTGTGTGTGTGTGTGTGTGTGTGTGAGAGAGAGAGAGAGAGAGAGAGAGACCAATTTAACTAACTACATGCCACCCCACCCGCCACCCACCTGTTGTGATTCTGGTTGTTTGCTGTCTTAAGACCAACACTCACTCACATAAACTTCCAGGTATGCCCATACATACACAGAAGGAAGGGGAGAGGATAGGAGTATCACACCGCACAGGGAGAGATAAACACAGCGGAAGACTTGACCATGCGATGTGATAGGGTACACTGAAAGTGCAATTCACTCCACTCAATCCTCACAACCAGTCATAAAGAAAAGCCGAGCAGATCACATCCAGGAAAACAATGAAACGATGATAGTCCAAACCCAGTTACACACTGTTTATTGAACTCGGAGTNAATGAAACGATGATAGTCCAAACCCAGTTACACACTGTTTATTGAACTCGGAGTCTCGAATTGTCAAGATAACTTCAATACTACAGTGTGCTGCTCATAAATGAGCAGCGCTTCACTCCCAAACTTTGATTAGCACCTGTAACACCCCTAAGCCCCTGAAACATAAAGCGCCACCCAAATACAGCCTCCTGAGGGAAGCGCCACCCTGAAACAGGCCTCTGAGGCCAAGCGCCACTCAGAGGATGAAGAAGAAGACCGGCGCCACAGTATCTGATGATGACGGAGTGTCGGAAGACTTCCCGGATGGAAGTCTGCAGCAGCGCCACCAAACCATGACAAGATGACCTCTGAGGACGAAGCTGCAGCTATGGCTGCAGCGCCACCACCCTGGAACCCCACTTCGGAGGAGGGTCCAGCAGGGCACCACCTTCTCTCGCCTCCAGCAGGCCTCAGTAGCCCAGAGGTCTGTCAACCCCTGTGTGCTGGCAGAGTACAGCGCAGGTCCCAGCTATGGTCGGCGCTCCGAAGGTCTGGCTATGTTTGTCTCCTTCCACTTTGAGTCGTCACCACTTTCGGTTCACGGGTAGCGCAGCAGCGATGTACTCGGTACCAACTGCCGAAAGCCTTGAACCGATGTGCCCATTCTATCTATAGACTAACCTAGCCTAGACTCGACCTAGACCGGACTGACTGACCGACAGGTACCGTTTCTGTTTTGGCCTCTCGTCCTCTACCGGGCCCGGCTATAGGCTATAGGACCGTCTATCAGAATAGGCCCTGAGGGCCTGTCTGTCCTAGGGGTAGCCCGGGCTTGCTATTCGCAGTTAGGGTAGCGGTAGGGAATTCTGTTAGTACTGGGCCTGCATTTTTGCCTCACAGGTAGGTCTCTCGGTTAGCCCTCAGCCAAACAAAATTACAAATCTATCCTACCTATAGTACCGCCTCGACAGAGAGAGGCTACAGGCAACCAGAAAACAGCAAGTCATTGCAGACCTACCCTCCCCCGGAGCGAGGACCTCCGAGCTAGGGGCGTAGGCGTGCAGAGCGCCGAAGGGATACTCCCTTTTGTGCTGCCTCATATTTAAGGATAACTGACTTGGCAGTCTTCAAAAGTCCCTTGCGAGTAAACCAGCAGTCCTCAGTATGCGGCTGGTACAAGAACTTCACAAGGTACTCCTTATCTGCACCTGTACCTTACTCATCCTCCACAAATTCTACCTCATATCCTTTACCAGTGATAGGGGGACCGAACTGAGGAGGCCTGTCTGGGAATGCATCAGCTGACGTGAACGGCAACAACTTAGATGCATGGAAGACAGGGTAGGTTTGTAGATGCAGAGGGACATCCACTGTATAGGATGGTCAAAATGGATCAGCTCCCAGTGTATCTAAGACCTGCCATGCATATATCGTGGCAAGAGCTTAGGCGAAATGTCCTCCTCTTGCGACAACTCAGAATTGAGTACGCACACCCAGTCACCTGTGCGCGTAGTAGAAGGACGCCTGTGCTTCTTAGCCTGCTGAATCATAGCCTTTTGGGCTTTCAGCAGGTTGGCATGGGCGCGCTCTATGTCCACACGGTAACGCCTGGTGAACTCTGCAGTTCCAGGCGTCAACGTAGGGGTAGCCTTATCGATGATATCATCGAGAGGCTGCCGTGGCGCACGACCCCAGTGCAACCGGTAGGGTGTGAAGCCGGTAGAGGTGTGTAGAGACGTGTTATACACAAGTTGTGCACGACCCAAATGGATATCCCAGTCCTGCTGATCTGGACTGATCACAGGACGCAGCAATTGGAATAGAATCTGGTTCATCACTTCAGCCTGTCCATTGGCTTAAGGATGACGACCAGATGTCGTATCCAATCTGGAATGAAGGTAATCCCTGCAGTAGGATTGCCACTCATTGCTGCAAAAGTGAGGATATCGGTCACTGACGATAGAGGTGGGTGGTCCATGACGTGTAACCCACCTGTCAGCAAATGCCCCGTGAACGGCCGGAACGCGAACCTCAGCTCGCAAGGGGATGAACTCTGCATACTTATAGAATCGGTCCACACATACCATAACCTGACGCATACCACGGGGTGTGGTCCTACCCAAGTCAGTAAAATCAATCGACACTGACTGTGCAGGTGCATCTGGGATAGGTAGTGGTTTGAGTAGGCCAAGGGGAGGTCTACGTACAACCTTGTTCCTTTGGCATAACTCACAGGTTTCTACATAATGCAGCATGTCACTCCTCATCACCTTCCAGAAGAAGCGCTGCGACAGGGCTGCATAAGATTTGAGGGCACCAAAGTGACCACGAGGATCGTGACACTCTGACATCAGAAGTGTTCTCAGCTTGCGGTCCTGGGGAATGCATAGGCGTTCCTCACCTCTGCTGCATGCGTACAGCAGATCTGAGACCGGAGTATATCCTGGTTCAGAGGCAGGATCATCCTGGAGATTCCTCACAATAGGCCCAAAAATCTCATCCTGGGGCAGCAAACGGGCAATGGTCTGACGAGTCTTTTCTCCAAATGACTGAGTAAAGGAGATTAGGAAGAGAGCGTCGGGCCTACGAGAAAGGGCATCTGCTGCTCATTTGTAGCAGCCCTTCTTGTGTCTCAGATCAAAGTCAAACATGTCAATGAACTGGATATAGCGAGCAAGCTTGTCATTTAGTTCTCCCTGGGACTTCATCCACTGTAGGGTGGAGTGATTTGAGAAGATCTTGAAGTGCCTGCCTAGGAGGAAGTGCTTCCAGTGCTTGAGCGCTGACACAAGAGCGTACATCTCTTTCTCATAAGTAGAGTCATGCAACGTCTTTGTTTTGATCTTCTTACTCATATACTCGATAGGCTGCAGACCATTCCCATCATCCTGTTGAAGTACTGCCCCTACACCATACTGACTACCATCAGTAGTAAGCAGAAAAGGCAGGGTAGGGTCAGGTAGCTTCAAAACAGGGGCACGAATCAAGGCCTCCTTGAGACGTGTGAATGCCTCTTGACATTCTGATGTCCAAAGAAAGGGAGTGTCTTTCTTTGTGAAATTAGTCAAGGGAGATGTAATAGACGAGAAGTTCTGGATGAACTTCCTGTAATAGGATGCAAGTTCCAAGAATGACCGGACATCACGAATGTTGGCAGGTCGCGGCCAGTCCTGAACTGCAGCAACTTTCGTTGCTTCAGGAGCCAACCCTTCTCCAGAAATGACTTGACCCAGATGGACTACAGAGGGACCCCCAAAAGAGGACTTCTCTCTGTTGATCTTGTACTGGTTATCACGTAAGGCCTGGAGGACCAGAGCCAGATGCTGCGCATACTCCTGGATAGACCGACTGAATACCAAGATGTCATCAAGGAAGACAACTACGAACTTGTCCAGGTAAGGCCTAAGGATGCGGTGCATCTCTATTTGGAAGGTACTTGGGGCGTTGCAAAGACCGAATGACATGACCAGGTACTCATATGTGCCATAGCGGGTTTTGAAGGCTGTCTTGTGGACATCGCCTTCAGCCATCTCAATCTGGTAATAGCCAGATTTGAGGTCGATCTTGCTAAAAATGGTACAGCCCTGCACCATGTCCAACAGATCATCAATGCGAGGAAGGGGCTCTGTAGACTTCCTCGTGATTTTGTTGAGACCACGATAGTCCACGCACATCCTGAACTCACCATTCCCCTTTGGAACAAAGAGGATTAGTGCCCCCAACTCAGATGTGCTGGGCCTGATCCAGCCCTTGCTGGTCAAGGTCTCCAACTGTTTCCTGAGCTCTTCAAGTTCAGCAAGTGACATCCTGTAGACTCTACCCTTGGGAGGGACCGAACCAGGCAGGATCTCAATCTTATGTTTGGTCTGCTTATGGAAAACTCCAGTAGGCTCCTTCATAAGATCTGAGAAACTGTTTACAACCTGCTGAATCTGAGAGGGACAAGGAGTTGTCTCCACGTTAGTCTGTTTAACATAAGCCACGAACAGATGGGCGTGGTCAGTGTGGCATAAAAATCGCAGAAATCTGCGAGCACTCGTGTAATAACAGTTGCTGGCCGGATTGTACTCGTCAGCGAGCATGCAAGGGCGATATACCCCATGCCGGCCAGGTAGCTCGACCCTAGGAATCCGCCAGTTGATCCTAGGATTGGTGGCACCAAGCCACTTCATAGAGAAGACAAGGTCAAAGGGAACATTAGGGAACACAGAGAAATTCAGGCTCCCTGCTTGTCAAAGGACACAGGTAGGCCCTTGACAAAAGTGGTGATCTTGACTGAGGAGTCCCCAATGCGAACCTCTGTAGGCTGTCGCAATTTCAACCTCTGATCCAAGTGCAACTTGTTGACTGCCTTGGGAGAGATGAAGTTGCGATTAGCCCGACAATCCACGAGCCTTTTGATCTTGGCTCCCAGGATGAAGGGTCGAAGTAGGATGAGTTCAGACCTATGCTTTTTCTTCTTTCCACCGAAGACAGGAAGAGATCGGCAAGGCACTGAGCATCGTCCTCCTCCCACGTCTCATCCAACTCTCTTCAAAAGTGGAAGACCCTGAAGATGCAACTCCAGAAAAAGAAGAACCAGCGAGAGAATGTGAAGATTCACCCTCATCTGAAAGTGAATAAGCATTGGTGGAAGGAGCTGTTGCTTCCACCTCTCTCTGCTCTAGTTTTTTGAACTAGAGCTGCCTGTAGACCTATGAGGCATGCTGGGACAGTCCTTCAGGAAATGGTCCCCCTCGCATCTTAGGCAGACCCCCTTGTCCTTTCTCTTCCTCCATACCCCCTCCTGGATCCTGAGTGCATGCCAGGGGAAGGTGGAAGGATCAAGGGGATCAACTGGCCATCGGACGTCGCGTGGCAAAGGAACTCTCTGGCACCAAGGGAAGAGGCATGTCCCTTTCCTTTCCCCTGTTTGCTGGTTGATGCTTTTTGGGCTGGGGCCTTGCCCTTTGTCAAGCCCATCAAAGCATCAGCCAGGGCAAGAACAGCAGAATCTGTAACAGATGATGAAGCAGTCCCAGGTGGAGGGCTCCCACCCTGGGATGCTGTGTCACTATGTGATCCTAAAGCTGCAGCAGCAAACAGGGCACCCTTCCTCCTCCTCCTCCCTTTGGAGGAAGGTCGCTTCCTTTCTTCAGAAGGTGCTTTCTGAACATGGAGCTTGGACTCCAAGTCTAGGGCTGCTCTGCCAAAGGACCGCCAGTCCTTGTGGCCCCGAGAGAATAATACCAGCTGGTATTGCTCAGGCGCTGCACGCAAGAAATGAATGAGCAGATCCTGCTCACTCATCTCTAACCCTGGAGTCGAAGTCAGACTCTCGAAAGGTAGAATAGAGTTTGGACAAGGAGCCATCAAATTCCTTTTGGCCCAAGCGCATAATTTTATCTGCTGCTTTCCTGTCCTGCTCCTTGTCTGCAAACTTATCCTGCAGCGCCTGCAGAAAACCAGCCACCCCCAACCTCTATGCCCAATCACACATCTCCATTCCTTGCTTGTTGGAGGTGGTCGTGCACCATTTCAGTGCAGTCCGCTCCAAACGAGCAAGGATGGCAGACATCTTGACATCCTCATCACATTTGAACCCACTCAGGTAGGTTCTTTGGGCAGTGACCCAATCTGCAACATTCACCTTTGGGTCCTCACCTGAGAACATGGGTGGAGGTGTCAGCTTGGGCCGCTGGAAGTCAAATGGTGTTGAGGGCTGTGAACCTGCTGTTGATTTGGGGGTAGAGGATGAAGATGAGGGTTTGGATTTGTGGGATTTGCTGAGAGCCTGGTTAAGAAGGCCCATGAGAGGGAGGGGTTGTCTGAGCAGGTGGGATCTACAGATGGACGAAGAGATGGTCCAGTTTGGAGGAAATATCCTTCAGCTGCTGAGTATGCTCAGCCAGGCTGTCCTACAGACTGGTGATCCTGGCGTCCCAGTTAGTAAAATAGGACTGATGAATTTCATCCTGCAAAAGGACGAATTGCACTATGTCCTTATTATACTGACTGGAGCTGCCACTCGTTCTCACCTTCTCTACATCTGCTGCAAGTTCCCGCCTTCTCGTTTTTTTTCTTGCAGACGCCTCCTTCCTCTTCAGCTAAGCCTTTAGAGACTCAACTGCCTTGGCCTATTGGCGGAGCACCTCCTCTTGGGCCCGCAGTTCAGCCTCTAGAGGGTCAAGCAGAACAGGCGGCTTGGGCGGTATCTGAGGCTTCACCTCAGAAGTCTCAGCCTTCTGAGACACTTCGCCCTTCTCAGAATCGGAGACAGAGCAGGCGGTAACAGGAATTGAGGTTTCCCTTCAGTGCTCACTCAATTACTGTCACCTGCCTGGAGAGAGAAGGTTGGTTAGTTCTGAGCAAGTAAGTGCTCAGTCTCAACAGACCACTCGAGGGTCAGGGTCAGTTTAGAGTACACTCAGCAAAAATCAATTTCACGATTTTCCCATCCCTGCCCTGACACAACAATTGCATGCAATAATTGCAAATCCTGCTTCAATAACTGACAGGATGCAGTCTTGGACTGATTAGTATTGGTTAGTAATTAGGCATAGTGATCAATTAGGGTTTGACAGGTGTCCACTGATGACCAAGATGCAGCAATTTACAAGTTAACCTATTTTTAGACCTACCCTACAGACTTCACCATTGTATGACCCTGTATGCCATACACTGGGTATGGCGAATTACAGTTTTCACTGTTTCTGACTCAGCAGACCGCTTGAGGGTCAGGGTCAGTTTAGAGTACACTCGGCAAAAATCAATTTCACGATTTTCCAAGCCCAGGCCTTGACACAACAGTTGCATGCAATAATTGCAAATCCTGCTTCAATAACTGACAGAATGCAGTCTTGGACTGATTAGTATTGGTTAGTAATTAGGCAGAGTGACTAATTAGGGTTTGACAGGTATCCACTGATGACCCAGATGCAGCAATTTACAAGTTAACCTATTTTTAGACCTACCCTACAGACTTCACCACTGTATGACCCTGTATGCCATACCCTAGGTATGGCGACTTACAGTTTTCACTGTAACTGACTCAAGACATCAAATCCGGATCTGCGATTTCAAACACAGACTGAGTACTGAATTGCGATTTACCAAGGACTGACAAAATTGAATTCTGACGGACAGAATCAAAGTTATGACTGACCTTAGTCTAGCCAAGCTTTAGCTATGTCAGCGCAGAATTCAAATTTGCATTATCACTGAAAACAGGACCCTGAATTCACCAATTCACTACACAGTATAAATCGCAATACACCAAAGCAGTCGCAGATGAAATATGAGTCGGAGAGAAGGTCAGACAGGGTTAGTAGAAGTCAAAGAAGATAGGTAGGAATTTCAATTTTCAACTGTAACATGACAGACAGACCAAATTTCGCTATTCTAAAAATAGTCCCAGAATCGCCACACATGATGGAGTAAGGAACACCCTTGCTTCATGGTCAGCTCTGAAGAAGAAGCATGAAACCCTGGCTATGGCTGACTGGTCAACCCCATCTCGCCAGTTTCATCTCCTGACAGTATACAGTGTTCCCACGTACCAAATTGCCTGAACCTTGGTTATCTAGATCACCCTGAGGCGCTTCAACCCCAACTGACAGACTCAAAGAATTCGGACTCCCAGGTGCCAATAACTGACAACTTCAGTGCAACGCTACATCACCCTGTACCGCGCTGCTTGGAAATTGGGGATCCTGACCCAATTCCACAATCACAACCTCCTGGGATCACTTCCCCGCCAATCGCCAGCCTCCAGATGAATCGCCAGGCTAAAAATAGCCTCCCAGAGCCTCTCAGGGCTCTGAGCACCAATCGCCAACCACTCCTGCACAACCCTAGTCATGAGTGAGTCACCCTCTGTCCAATTCTTCTCGCCACACACTCACAGCCACCACCCTTACCTACAACAACCTTGAAGATGATGAATCGCCATGAGACTCAACTCCAGGATCTCGCCAGATGATGATGGGTGCTCCAACTCATTAATCGCTCCAGAGTCTGGATCCAATCGGTCCGATACCAACTGTTATGATTCTGGTTGTTTGCTGTCTGAAGACCAACACTCACTCACATAGACTTCCAGGTATGCCCATACATACACAGAAGGAAGGGGAGAGGATAGGAGTATCACACCGTACAGGGAGAGATAAACACAGCGGAAGACTTGACCATGCGATGTAACAGGGTACACTGAAAGTGCAATTCACTCCACTCAATCCTCACAAACAGTCATAAAGAAAAGCCGAGCAGATCACATCCAGGAAAACAATGAAACGATGATAGTCCAAACCCAGTTACACACTGTTTATTGAACTCGGAGTCTCGAATTGTCAAGATAACTTCAATACTACAGTGTGCTGCTTAGAAATGAGCAGCGCTTCACTCCCCAACCCTGACTAGCACCTGTAACACCCCTGAGCCCCTGAAACATCAAGCGCCACCCAAATACAGCCTCCTGAGGGAAGCGCCACCCTGAAACAGGCCTCTGAGGCCAAGCGCCACTGAGAGGATGAAGAAGAAGACCAGCGCCCCAGTATGTGATGATGACGAAGTGTCGGAAGACTTCCCGGATGGAAGTCTGCAGCAGCGCCACCAAACCCTGACAAGATGACCTCTGAGGACGAAGCTGCAGCTATGGCTGCAGCGCCACCACCCTGGAACCCCACTTCGGAGGAGGGTCCAGCAGGGCACCAACTTCTCTCGCCTCCAGCAGACCTCAATAGCCCAGACCTTTGTCAGCCCTTGAGTGCTGGCAGAGTACAGCGCAGGTCCCACCTATGGCCGGCGCTCCGGAGGTCTGGCGATGTCTGTCTCCTTTCAGGCTGAGCCGTCACCACTTCCGGTTCACGAGTAGCGCAGCAGCGATGTACTCGGTACCAACTGCCAAAAGCCCTGAACCGATGTGCCCATTCTATCTATAGACTAACCTAGCCTAGACTCGACCTAGACCGGACTGACTGACTGACCGGTACCGTTTCTGTTTCGGCCTCTCGGCCTCTCAGCCTCTACCGGACCCGGCTATAGGCTATAGGACCGTCTATCAGAATAGAGCCTTAGGGCCTGTCTGTCCTAGGGGTTGCCCGGGCCTGCTATTCGCAGTTAGGGTAGTGGTAGGGAATTCTGTTAGTATCGGGCCTGCATTTTTCCCGCACAGGTAGGTCTCACGGTTAGCCCTCAGCCAAACAAAATTACGAATGTATCCTACCTATAGTACCGCCTCGATAGAGAGAGGCTACAGGCAACCAGAAAACAGCAAGTCATTGCACACTTCCCACGATGAAGTGTAGTATCTGCTCCGATTAGTTTCATATCTGATCTGTGGTCCATCGAGACCTTTAAAAGAAATAGCATGTGTGTGTGTGTGTGTGTGTGTGTGTGTGTAACCCGCATAATAAGACATGATTACAGTATGATACGGAAACCGCATCATACTGAAGCTCCGAAATAATCTATCGGCGCACCTTAAGAATGAAAACTTGTAGGCGTGGTGCAGACACATCCGGTACTTGGAGGTGGGGAATGACTATGCCGGACTGCACGAGCAAGCTCAGGCAGAAGAACTTGTAGGCGTGGTGCAGACAGAACGAACCGGAACACACACAGTCAAACAAACACCACAGGACGGGGAAAGGAAGCACAATAAGGCAAACGGCAAGGAGGCAACGACAACAAACTGCAGAAAGGCACAAGGACGGGGGGGCACGGGGGAGGTGGGAGGGCAGACCATACATAACTGCACAAAACAAGGAAAGACAAGAAAAGTGCAAGTACACAAAGATACCCCAAGCATAAGACATCAGGCAACATCAAAGGACAATGGGTGGAAGGCACGGGGGAGGCGGGAGGGCAGACGTCACTCAAACACAGAAAGCAGGCAAAACAAAAAAATAAAAGTCCCCAAAAACAGCGAAGACCGAAAAAAAACAAAAACAAAAATTAAAAACTGATGATGACAAGATTGTTTCGTCGGAGTTGCACCGACTCATCAGGAGGCTGAACCCTCGACAATCTGCGG
Organism: Chara braunii; assembly: GCA_003427395.1. Classification (NCBI taxonomy): domain Eukaryota; kingdom Viridiplantae; phylum Streptophyta; class Charophyceae; order Charales; family Characeae; genus Chara; species Chara braunii. The sequence continues at coordinate 516,166 of BFEA01000547.1, read as the reverse complement.
AATCCCCGTATTTGATGGTTCGGGTCATGAACCCTTTGACCCTTGTTGAAGGCAGACTGTCCCCAAGCGGAACATAGCAGCGGGCAGCAACCCTGCGGAGCACCAGGCAGCGCAGTAGAGGCAACACGACTGCACAACGCCAAAAACGACTGCAACGAACGACACGACACTCCAAACTCGCAGCAGGGCACCCAAGCAGTGAAGCACCACGCAACACTACCAAGACAACCACACTGCAAGGGACGAGAGGGCAAGCGAACCAGCAGCAGAGCGACCATGCTGAGGAACACAAGGCAACCCCAACACGACAACCAAACTACAGGGCGCTTAAGCAAAGGACACAGAAGGTACGACCAGCGGGCGGGCGGCAAGGCAGCGAAGCAGCGAAGCGCAAGGCAACACCACAACCCGGCCACACCACACAGCGAAGACAGCAGCATGCCAAGAACGACCTGCGAGGCAAGCGGAACGGGCAGCAAGGCAGTGGTAGAGCGCAGACGGGGTCGTCCACACATCCAACACGGAGCAAAGCAGCACATCACCTACTCACATCACGGGTGAACCCCACAGAATGTTGGTTCCCACCACCCACTGAGCCAGGGAAACACTCTGCCGAGCATCCGTCATCACCTATAGGCAACACAGACATCCTGAACCGAGCGGCCCCCCTAAGAGTGCAGTTGGCACTCCAAACGAGGAACTACTTAAGGGTGCTCGGTTGGGCACACAAAGAAAATACTTAGAAAAAATCAGAGGGAGGACAGACAATAGGAAAAAGACTGACAAACATAAAACTGATTGTGTGTGTGTGTGTGTGTGTGTGTGTGTGTGTGTGTGTGTGTGTGTGTG
>BFEA01000547.1:498885-511604 GCA_003427395.1 Chara braunii | reverse complement strand
CAACAGGAAGTGCCTCCAATGGACAAGTGCTTTGTAGAGAGCATAGAGTTCCCTTTCATAGGTGGACTTTGCCAGTTTCTTAGATGGCATCTTTTAGCTCATATACGCAATCGGTCTCAACTTCTTCCCATCCTGCTGAGCCAGCACTGCGCCAATGCCGTATTGGCTTGCGTCAGTGGTTACAATGAATGGCTTCTGAGGATCGGGCACCATGAGAACCTCATGATTCATGAGTGCATGCTTCAATCGTTTGAAAGCAGCCTCGAACTCATCACTCCAGTCCCACGGCGTGTCAAGTCGAGTTAGATCAGTCAAAGGAGAGGCGACTGTAGAATTATTCTTCACGAAGTTTCTATAGTAGCCGCATATTCCTAAGAAAGATCTGACCTCAGTATCAGTCTGAGGTCGTGGCCAGTCCCTTATACTAACCACCTTCGCATCTTCCGGCCTAATACCTTCCGCAGATACTTCATGACCCAGGTATAAGATCTTAGTGCGTCCAAACTCACATTTCTCTAGGTTGACCTTGTACTTGTGCTGTCGCAGGAGTGAAAGTTCAGTCTCAACGTGTTGTGCATGCCCCTCGACAGACTTACTAAAGATAAGAATATCGTCAAGGTAGACAACGACAAACTTATCTAAGTGGTCATGGAAGATCCTATTCATGGCATGGTGGAATGTACCCGGCGCATTGCAAAGGCCAAAGGGCATCACTACAAACTCATATAGACCGTATCTGGTCTAAAAAGCAGTCTTGTGCTGATCCTCAGGTCTTATTGCGATTTGATGGTAGCCGGACTTTAAGTCTATCTTACTATAGTACTTACATCCCTGCACCCTATCCAATAGGTCGTCTATGCGAGGTAGAGGCTCTGCGTTTTTCACTGTGATGTATTGAGGCCTCTATAATCAATGCACATCCTCGAGGTACCCCCCTTCTTCGATACAAATAAAATTGGAGATCCGAAGGGGGAAGTACTCGACCGTATCCAACCCTTCTCTGTAAGCTCTTTCAGTTGTCGCCGAAGCTCGTCCAACTCGGTCGGAGCCATCCTATAGATCCTTCCCTTTGGGATTGTACTCCCTGGAATGATTTCTATGGCGTGGACAACCTCCCTCTCTACGACTCTGGTAGGCTCCTTAAACAGATCAGGGAACTTAGGAACGACGTGTTCTATCTCTGGGGTGTTTTAACGGCCTCCCCTTTCTCATAGACATACACTAGGTACATACCCTCCTCTTGGTTTTGTTTATAGTAGTTGTAGAATGCTGATGCACACAAGCAGCCATAGGTATCGATTATACTACTGGCTTTGAACTTAGTCAGTGTCATTGTTCTCCCATCCGACAACTTATGCTTTAGCACTTTCTTGTCCCAGTCAAGCTGGGGCTTGGCAACCTCAAGGTAGTACATCCCCAACAACATATCGAATGGTAAGTCGTCGGTAATTAGGACGGAATCTTATGATTAAGTTCCCCTCCTCTATAGGAGAAGGTACAGACTACATCCTTGACATAGTCTGTGACAATCATGCGCTCCTTATTGGCCAAAGTAGATGCTACACGTCTACTAAGGTGTTGTACCCGGTCCTGTAGGTGCAGCCTTTCCAAGCAGTTGCGACTTATGTAGTTCCGCGTGGAGCCGATGTCTATGAAGGCACCACATTTGCGGCCTCCTACATCAACTTATACAACGAAATGTTCCCCTCTCGGACCTTTCCTTAGTGCCACCCAAGATTCGCGAGGGTCCTTACTTGACCACTCACTTTCCAAATCTTCTAAGGCTTCAGACACATCCAACGTACAGAGCATGGTTTGGTCTGGATGAGTCTGCAGGGTGACTAAAGAGTCATTAGCTATGCCCTGCTCATGAAGTGGGGAGGGTATCTGGCCCACTTCACCTTGAGTAGAAGCAGCTAAAACTTCCACCGGCCTCACGTGTTTCCCGAGCTAGAAGCCTTGGAAGAAGGTACCCCTACCTTAGGAGGTATCTTCTGCGTGACCTTTGCGTTCTTGCACTTGTACTGGGTGTGTCCGTATTCACCAYAGTTGATGCAAGCACCACGCACTCTACGGTCCCGCCACACTTCTTGATCAAGACCTGCCTTGACCCAATCAGCAACTTTGGTCTGGATGGAGGCGGCCTGCCCTTGACTCTTTTGATGGCCCTTCCCTCGGCCACCTGCCTTAGTTCTTACTACTGCGGCGAGGGTGCTACCCTCAGCGATTTCCTCACCGTCGTACTCTGAACTGTCCAACAGGTTTGTGAGCTCTTCGATCTCAGTTTAAGTCCCATTGGACTCAACCATCATCAATTTACTCCCCTTCTTCTTCCATTCCTGTGGACTCTTCTTCTTCCTCGCGTCTATCGGATTAGGTTGAGCACTTCCTAGCGTAGCCTCTTAGTCTAAGGCTTTTCTAGATAAGGTCTCAAACGAATGATACTCGAGGCGAGCCTCGCTGACCAGCAAATTTCTGAGATTCTTTGGGAGACATCTCACAAACATGGTCAATAAGACCTGGTCATCGTAGCGTATGCCGGGAACGACGATGAGGCTCTCGACGGTAGTCGTTAGCTCCCTGACTGACTTGAACTTTCGCTGGTCTAGTCTTAGCATCGCATCAGTGGCAATTTGTGCCTGCTGTGGATTATGCCAGCGAGCTTCTACCATGTCCAAGAACTCTTCTAACGTTAGGGTCTTTGCCCAGTCCGCCATGCGTCGTCCATACCCGGCCTTCGCTACTAATCCATCCAACCATTTGGCTGCCTTACCCTCAAGGTAAGATGCAGCAGTAATCACCTCCTCCTCCTACATAGTCCTCTTTGCCCTTACCCACACCGGAACCGTTCTCAACCATGTGTTGAGTTGCTCGACCTTCTTCCGGAGAAGGCAAGGGGCGGTTTCATAGGGGTCTTTGGGTACCATTGACCTTGCTGCTGTCCTTGTTGAGGAACAGGTTGTTGCGGTGATGGTGTAGCTACCACCGCTGACCCAGAAGAAGAAGAAGCAACAGTCTGTGCGGCTGCTGCAGACGTACCACTTGGCTGTGTGCCAGCTTGTACCGGAAAGGGGCCTGACATCGCCGTTAACGACAACGACGACTGTGCTGCTGGCCGGAATCCTGGCCTTTGCAAAAGGTCCAAGATCTGGTCCAAAGAGTTCTGCATGAAATCCAGTCTGCTGTCCACATGCGCATGCAGCGACAGCATACTGTTCTTCAATATTTTCATTTGGTCAGACATGGCTGACTCATCCAAACCCTCTAATGCAGCTTTGTCTGCCTCTAGTTAGGTTTCATAAGGATAAATAAGCTCAAATTAGTTAAACGCAAGTCAACTTTGGAGACTTCCATTACTCCAACTTATCAAGCCTGGCTGCTCTATTTTTAATCTCTCTTTCTCTGTCGGTAGCTTGCTTCAGTTCCCTCTCTAACCGCTCGCGGATCCTTTCGACCTGTTGGAGCTCTAGGAGCTCCCTGCCGCGTGGGGTCAACGGGGTTAACTGCGAGCCCGCCATTTGACTTGTGGACTGTCCAGCACCTATTGATCCGGAAGTACCCGCGGGCCCTGAGGGCATTCCCAACAGGGTCCCTGACGAGGATGCAGGAGAGGCTGCGCCGTTAGCCATTGCTGCTGCTCTGGCTGCTGCTGCCTGTTCTCTAGCTGCTAGGTTTGCTGCTGCCCTCGCTGCTGCAAGAGCACGGGCTCTACTTTCGGCACGAAGCCGTGCTTCGTCTCCCGGTTGTAGGGTCTGGAACACATGCGGGACCCTTAAGTGATCTCGAACGTGTCAGTCTCACGTTGTCAACTCCACCCTCATCGGTGTCTGACCCGCTCATCAGTTAGGCAAACACTGTCTGCACTACAACTCCCTGCCGGAGTCCTACCACAGCATGTGTTTGACCGGCACCTAATTTTCTAAAAATAAATGTGTCCGGCAGGTCCCCTACTTGACCGATCAAGTGGCAGCCTACAACATTCACAAAAGACTGTCAACATAGTTTAGTTCTATCATGATTAGTTCACTTACAGAAGCTTTGCACAGAACTGGCTATGGTAGTATACAACAGTCCTATACTAAACTGTCTGTGAGGTGTTAGCAGTCTGTCAACCAACTAATCAACAATAAAACTAAAATATGTTGCAGATGTATGATCAGTGGATAAAGTTGTGTTTTCAGTTGAGCACCAGAGCATCTTTGAGCAGCAGTGTCTTCGTGTTTAATGTCGGCCCACCCCTGTGCCCCAAGTCATTGCCGAGCAAGCCAGCCCATCCACTCTTATTTACCCTCGTACGGAACGAGCCTTACTACCTGCTCCCCACCAATAGATGGAGCTTCCCCCCAGGTGTTAGTGGTGTCTGCTCTTATCAGCACCACTAACACTGGTGGGGGCGTTTCTCAAAAAAAAAAAAAAAAAAATCTACCCTCCCCTCAATCCAACATACCGAAGAGCATCTTTGAGCAGCAGTGTCTTCGTGTGTAATGTCGGCCCACCCCTGTGCCCCAAGTCATTGCCGAGCAAGCCAGCCCATCCACTCTTATTTACCCTCGTACGGAACGAGCCTTACTACCCGGATTGATCTGGCTGATCAGGAGGGATTTAAGGAGAGCCCCCATCTCCTCAGGAATTGTTTAACGTCGCAGTCAGGACGACGATCATAGCCAGTATCAACACCGAATCCCCAACCAGAAGTATTTATAGACGGTCTGGTAAGCGTCTCTTACGGGCTGGCACACCGTTGACTTCTATAGCGCAGCATAGTGCCAAAATGGACAAGCAGCCATCGCATGCGTGACCTACTCCCATTGGGTTGGCATGGTGACCGTGACCCAAGTGCTTCGACCAGGGCCCTTCAGAGGCACCGCCCTTTCTCCTTCCAGATGCTTCCGGGAAGATTGTCGTCTCTCAAGGTAGCGCGCACACGACACCTCACCAAAAGAGAGGACTCTCAAGTTGGACTCACTTCCTCGCGGTAAGAAGAGATTGAGAGAGTAGATAAGGTAAGGGAACAACGTACCTGGAGATAGCTGCCCCCAACCACAGATTTCTCACCAATTGAGCTGAGTGTGCATGATGACCGGTCGTAGCCTCGGTACCACGCACAATGCAATGCAGTGCCACCTCAGCTAAATGCCACATCAGCATGCTCTCATCACCAATCATACATTCCGCTGTAACCACGGCAACCCATGCCGTAAAGCCTTCCGGCGCACACCTCTCTACCCAGGTCGTGCGCCTATTGTTGGCCTGACGTCACGAGAACCAACTGCGAAGAAGCATCATCAACGCACCAAGTCTGTATAACGCCAGCGCACCAAGGTAAGTGGCGAATCGAACCAGCTCCGATACCAAAATGCAAGGAACATGAATATGGAGGAAGCACAGAAATCCAAATTGCAAAATCACACTGAAGTCCAAGTAGTCAAAGCAAGAGCAGATAGTACAATGGAACCGAGTAACCATCCATTTGAGAATGATACAGAAGAATCGTGAGTCAATGTCCAAGCCCAATCGGGCAACACCAACAGCATAACCCAATGTAGCTCTCTCTCTTGAATGGCGCCAGGCGCCCTACCTACTCTACAGCCTATCACTACAACTACAGCATGGAAGCAACCAGACAACTTGACGACCAGCGAGTGATGACGTCAACCCCAATGCCGACCTCCTCTCCACCGGGTACGTCCCTCTCTTCACCCTCACTCTTCCTTGTTATCCCACACAGTGCCCTTCACCTCCGAAGAACCACCTTCGCCCTTCACCTCCTTCTGCGCCCACAGGCAGCCCGGCTATGGACGCCAGCGCCCTGCGCCCAGGCTGCGCTCTACCGCTTAGCGCCAGCCTGCCTTGCTCAGCCTAGCGCAGCGCAGCACACTTGCAACGCAGTAGCGTGCCGGCCTTGCTCGCAATGGCCCAGATCCCTGCCCACTCGCCCTCCCTGCCTATATGCCAGTGTTGCGTGTGGACGGCCTCCCTTGAGCCTGCGCCTGGGCCCCAGTGCCTGTACCCAGGCCCAATGCGGTTGGGGCCCATGAGATGCAGTTGCGCCTCTTTCATCAAGGCCTGCGGCCAGATTCAGATAGTGGACTGGTTTCCCATTGGCATTTTCGGCCTCTATATCCAGCATGCATTGTCGGCCTCACGTTTATGTGCCCAGGGCCTAACCAACTATGGGGCCCTGGGATTTCTGCATTTGCAGAGCTCCGATACTCGGTGCACTCCAACCAACTGGCGTGCTGCAACTGTATGGACCCCACTTCGTGAAATGTTTGCACAGAGGGCTCTTGTTGATTTGCTGGCCCGCCTTCACCTACGGCGGGCACGAGGCTTGCTGGGGCCTTAGCCCAGAACATGTACATCATGGCAAGGCCCCTTCTTGAGGGCGCAATCCTCACAGTAATAATAATCTTCATGAAGCAGTGCCTGGTGCATCTTTTGTGCACAGGGGCTTCTCACTTCCTATGTTGACATCAGACTGTCAACCAGGATCACTGACACGTTGCTGTTCCAGCATCAATTTTCTTGTTGAGTTTGCACTGAATGGCCAGATGGAGCCTTGTTTGAATCGTGCTTTGTGGTCAGACTGGCGGTCAGAATCGGTCCTGGCCTGCTTCATCTGTCTAATCCATTGAATTAAGAACTGATTTGGATCTTCAGTTGGGATCCTGCTTCAGGGGGGGTGGGCATATAAGGGCCTGAAAACAAGGATGCACAGAGGGTGACATACTGTGTATCTTGGCACAGGGGCTGTGAGAGTTTCAGGGGCGGGTGTGAACATGCTTATGGAATTCCTGAGCTTCCCCAGGATGCATTTATAACTTATAAGGCATTTTAAGTTTGTTGGTATTCTGTGTGGTCTATGCGACGAACTCGCTCATGCCCCAGCCGGTCTCTGAAATTGAGCTGAGAGAGCTGAAGTAGGTTGTTACGGGAGTGACCTTTGAAAGGCATGTGAATGAAAGTTTTGGACCTGTCTTTTGAGAGAGACAGGTGCACGGGGTAAAGCCAATCAAGTTCAGTAATCTCCTCTGTCCGTCGTTCGTCCATTGTGCAGGGTCTGCAGGCGTCACTCACGTTTTCTTATGCCCGAACAATCTGGTTTGGCTGCGTCTTTGTGGTGAACAGGGCAAAATTGTGTTCTCGATATGAAAGTGGGGCGGGGCATTTCCCTTATGCCAATCTTGCAAGGTTATATCTGAGTGAATGCGCGCAGCAAGCATCTAATGGTGATTCAGGATCCAGATCGGCAGCACGGTATGTGAAAGGAGCAACCTTCGCGTCAGACGAAGGAAGCAGTTCCCGGAGTGCCTCCTCAAAAATGTACTTACCTTCACGAGAAGCGCTGCTCGAGTTGTGTGCTGCTCTCATCAGAGCACCTGGAGGTACGTCCCAGATGTTGATCTCTCTCTCTCTCTCTCTCTCTCTCTCTCTCTCTCTCTCTCTCTCTCTCTCTCTCGTCGCACCAGGGTTTGCGCTAGTTCTGTCTACTGATTGCAATGCACTGTTTCTGGTCTATGTTGTACTTGTCAACAGACACAGAACTGCAAGAAATGGTCTTCAGGATGATCGACGATCCGGAGTGGTTGGTTCGTGCATTTCGGCACTGATAGTGAAAATCAATTCAGATTGCAGCGGTTATGATTGTCAAGACGGTGCTGATAGCGGTTATGGAACCAGATGTTCAAGTTATCAATGTACTGTTAGTTTCCGTCTGAAACAGGCAGGTGGGTACATGGTTTCGATGTGAAACAGGCTGGTGGGTTTCACTGGAGATATTGGAGAGCCTTAAACCATACTTCACCTGTGCAAATGTCAAGAAAGGAGAAAGGGATACAGTGGCAAAGTCTCGATAGCATGAGATGACAATCCTGTGCAGTCATCTGGGTGCATGCACCTGTCTTGTAATAGGCGGACCATGTTGCAGGAGGAGATCAACACATGCAGTAGTATGCAAAATATTATCGATTCTGCCGAAACTGTAGTCACTGCAGTTACTGCAGAAGTGAAGTATCTGAAGAAACTGTAGTTATTGCAGTAACGGTTGATTACTGCAACAGCTACTGCAATGACTGTGTTCCCTGCAGTGACTGTAAATCTGAAGTCCAATTTTGAGCCGTCACTGCAGTAGTGGGGCAGGCTTGTGTGCATTTACTGGAAGGGTCCAGGTCATAGTTTCTAGTGCAGTCTTGTGCACAGGTTTGAGCCTTTACAGATTGATTAGGTGTATGGTCTATGCCAGCTTACACTGCGATAGTGTATTTTCTTACTTTAGCATCACTTCCATCATTTTCGGGAGCTCGAAATCGTTCTGTCATCCATGGATTGGGTGCATTCCACGTGTACGCATGTCGTTTCTTGTAGTTCGCGTGCCTGGCATGATCCACAAGCAACCAGTTCTGCAGCAGCTGCAGCAACCACCTCGGCCGTGATTAGTGGGAGATTACTGTGGCAACTGTGGTAACTGTATTTCCTGTAGTAATTGCAAAACACAGGCAAATCGAGAGCAATCACTGCAGTAATGGGAATGGGCTTGTGCGACTGGCGTGAGGACGTGTAAACTGTTCTGTGTCTCTCTCTCAAGGCGTCTGCATGAGGTTCTCTGGTTTAATTGGTAAGGTTGGTATCTTCTGATGTTGGCATCGTCTCTTGGGGTAAACATTTTGTCATCTCTGTGTTCTAAGTTCATGGCCATTGATCATATATTGCATCTCCAATTTCTATTCAACAGTTGTGTATGCAAGGAGAGTCGGTGAGAATCTTGTCTGTTGTTTGTTTTTGTTCGAGTGCTGAATGCCCGAGTCCTGAATGCCTGGGTCCTGAATTTCTGAGTGCTGAATGCCAGGCAAGTTGAGTGATGATTGCTATGGTGACGGTGTAATCAATTTGATTGCAGATGCAGTTGCAGGGTTCAGAAAGCTTCTCCTTCAGAATCCCCTGTCTGTCACCTGCTTCCTGAGCATCCCTTCTGTCGTTAGAAGTGTTCTCTGACGTGTCAGTGATCTCATGGCCCTGAAGCTCTGAACCCGAAGCTTCAGTGAGTCTCATGAACTGCGATGCTTCCTGAGCATCCCTTCTGTCGTTAGAAGTGTTCTCTTACATGTCAGTAATCTCATGGCCCTGAAGCTCTGAACCCGAAGCTTCAATGTGTCTCGTGAACTGCGAGTTTCAGTGCATCTCTGACCCTGAAGCTCTTTTGATCCTGAAGCTTCAGCGGGTCTCAGTGTATCTCTGACCCTGAAGCTCTGAACCTGGAGCTCTAGTCTCAGTGTATATGTGACTCCATTGCAGGGTTGTGATGCATAATTTTGAAAGCGTCCCTGTCGAATGGGAGTGTTCTATGCTGTACGTTGGGAAAAAAAGAAAGGAGGAGACGTTGGAATGGAATGGTTTGACAAGCTCACAAATGGCAGGCTTATGACAGACAAGTCCTTCGGGGCACTTGTTAAAATTGGAACGATACAGAGAAGATTAGCATGGCCCTTGTGCAAGGATGATACAGAAATCGAGAAATGGCTCTCCCCTTCCCTTTCCCCCYCCCYCYCCCCCCCCCCCCCCCCAAAAAAAAAAAAAAAAAGTTTTGTGTTGGCAGGATGTTGATCGCTTTTAACAGTCTCTTTGACTCTGTGACCTCTTTCAAAAAGATTGCTGATATTGAAAATGTTTTTTGCTTCATGTTCTTCCGGATGATTTAACACTCTCATGACTTGCAGCTCATAAAACACAAGTATATATCATAGTTGCAGCACACAGGTGCGGTGCGTGATGCAGTGCGTCGTGCGCTAGCTGGGGATGCACGCGCATTGTCGCGCACTGCACGCACCAGTGTGCGATGCATGATGTGCGATGCGGTGCGCTAGCCGGGGATGCGGTTTGCGCATGTTCACGTAGGGGTGTGCATGGTGCGTGCACGTTTTTTTTTTTTTTTTTTTTTGGACTGATTTCTGACAGTTTCAAAATAATGGCCATCAATTTCAAAGTCACCGTCGAACAGGCTTCAAATTTGAAGCTTTGTTAAATTTTATTGATCTCGTAAACCCTTTGTTGTAGGTTCAAATCCTACATTCCAGAAATCAAGCCATAATGAAAGAACAGAGTTCGATCCTGCCTCAGAATGAACGCTAGCGATATGCTTAACACATGCAAGTCCAACATTGTTTTCTCAGTTGAAGTTCTGAATCTTCATTTGGGAATACGGCCTTGTAAGATTTACTTGGAGAGCCGTATTCAATGAAAGTTGCACGTATGGTTCGGAGGAGTTTGTTGAACTTATATTTAAATGTATGAATAAGGCGGCAGCGGTTACTACCTACCTGTGTGCGGTTTTGCAAGTGCAATGACAAATGTGAATGGCAGCAAGACCACGATTCCACACATAGCCAAAAGCCACAAGCGTCGCAGAACAGTCAATGACAAGTTCATAAAACATTGAATAGGAAAATCAGAAAGGCGCTAACTCTGAATCGCGATGACAGAAACGCCAACTTTCAATAAAATTTGGAGTCGTAATTCCGAAAACAATTGCCATTTTGCATTCCAAATTGAGAAGTGGGGGCAAAGAACTCAGAAGTTCAGAATTAGGAACTTAGAAGTTCAAAGTTCCGATTTGAATCCATAGGGTGACTATGCCATGACATAGTTGAAAGTCGAGAGTCGAAATACTTCGAAGTTAAAAACAGAATGCAACTCCCTACTGAAAATTGAACGAGGAAAGCCCTGCTTGGACCTCCCCGTGCACTTTCACACCGTCAGACTCCTGCGATCGGTCCTCTGCACCATCAGTCCCTCCCATTGGCCACACTGTTTTTCAGATACTGCTGCGTTTCCTCCTGGCTGTTGTCTTGCGCCTTGCTGCCTTCCTTTGACACTTGTGCAGATGGCGGTAATGAACCACTCTTGTCGGCATCATCATTGCTGATAACAGTTATTCTTGTTGGTAGGAGGAGCGCTCGTGTAGATGACGCTTGTGTAGGAGGATGCCCCCTACACAAGCGTCAAAAGTGCACCTTGCACGCTCTGCGAGTTTGGCTCCAATAGCTTTCACCACGTGGGTGCGTGCTGCTGCTTTAGCAGGTGTCTTTGCAGCTTTCGTGCCTTGTTGGTAGCTGAAATGGGAATAGGGGGATGCCCCCTATGCCTCTTTGTGGGCAAGAGATTATTTACACCAACTTTTTTGTTCCCCCTCCGTGCCATCTCAGTCTCACCTCCCTCGTATGTTATCCTTCTTTTGCAGCGCCTGGACCTGGATGCCGCCTCTGTTCCCTGCATCCAATTGCCTATCTGTTGTGTCTTCAAGGCATTGGCACGACCTTCGGCTGTATGCATGACTGTCGGTTGGGGCTCTTGGAGGCCTAACTTCCTCCACAGCTGATGTACCCTATGCTTGCACCCTATGCTTGTCAGGCTTTATGTTGGAATGCCATTCTCTCTGCAACAACTGAGGAGATCTATCTCTTCGTTTTTGTCTGTTTGGTCATCCTATTCGTTGTTCCTTAACCATGTGAGCATGGGGCCATTGCTATCCTCATCATCAACCTCCTCTGCTGCATCATCTGCTTTCCCCGAGGAAACGTGCGCAACCTAAGTTTCATATCATTTTACCTCCATCCGTGGCAGATCCTCCTACAGAATGTGGAGGTACTCCTTGAACAATTGGATATTCCAATTGTTGTAAACTGACTTTGCTAGCCTTTCCGACAACAGCTTTGTGCACCTCCTTTTGTTGATCAACCGTGCAAACCCCACTTACGCTTGCGTGTCGTGGAAGAGCTGGTCTGGCCTAAGAGTTCGGTGGCTTGCGGTTGGAGCAAGTCCAGCACCTCCCAGATGCCTTCCACCACTGAGTCGGCGTCTGCAGTTTCCCTTCGTAATTTGCATTTTGCATCCCCATGGTTCCTGCCCTGGGCATCCATATGGCAACCTGTTTGCTGAACTCTTGACAACACCTCTGACACTGCCAAGAGAACAGCCAGGTGTGGAAGCCGACTCGAACCCTCGTGTCAACGCTGTCAAGCATGGCCTCCTCCTTGAAGTTTGGCTCGAGTAAGGCCGCTGCGCAATGCAGCTCCGACGTCAAGAATGCCCACCTATACATCAGAAATTTTCCACCTCTACCTTCTCACCATCCGAAAGGTCCTCAAGCTCACACATGCCCGGCACAACTCGACTCATGCCAAAGCACATCTTACTGATTGTTGCTACGGGACTGCACACTTGACACAGGAGCTTGACTACAGGTTCCATGACCTTGATCGGCACCCCCTTTTCCATTTGAGGTGTTCACCTGGTCATTCCTCACCAGCTTTTCCACCCATGCCTTGTTACATGGCTCGAGCGGAGGCCTCACACTTTTCAAAGAGTCTAGCATGTCGAAGTCCGTGGCAAAAAGTGTGACCGTTTGTTGTTTCAGTTTTGCGTCCATGATTATTGCACATGGCGTGCAGCTTGTCAACATTTGTAATGAACTTGCCGACTTGGTTCCCTTCGTCGACGATCTCCTGCAACCACCCCGAGCTCCTTGTGCATATCCTCCAAAGTGAGATCAAGAGCATGGGTTGTGCACGCAACAGGAAATATGTCTGGGTATTTTGCTTTCACCATCTTGCCTGCCTTCACTCACATGCGCAGTGTCTTTTGAAACAGTTTTCACCTTTGGCGGTAGCCGATGCAGATCCCAGGGGTCGATCCCTTGACCTCAGCTTACCTGTGTACAGTATCTG